>JAQQZT010000009.1:7669734-7699755 GCA_030068275.1 Clarias platycephalus | reverse complement strand
GTCATCAGGACCAACTGCCTTTCCACTCTTCATCCTCTTTAACGCCCTCCTCACCTCACTCTTACTGATTTTTGCTATTTCCTGCTCCACAACAGTCACCTCTTCTACTCTTCATTCTCTTTCATTTTCCTCATTCATCAACTCCTCAAAAGTACTCCTTCCATCTTCCCATCACCCTCCTGGCATCTGTCAGTACATTTCCATCCCTATCTTTAATCAGTCTAACCTGCTGCATATCCTTCCCATCTTTATCTCTTTACCTTGCCAACCTGTACAGATCCACTTCTCCCTCCTTACTGTCCAATCTAGCATACTGTATAAGTCCTCATATGCTCTTTGTTTGGCCTTTGCCACCTCTACCTTCACCTTACACTTCATCTCCCTGTACTCCTGTCTACTACCTTCATGAGAATTTTTATTTTATAACTCTCAAATGATTTGACCGATCTTCCCCATTTCTTGTTTAGATCATTTGGAATAGGTTTTGTGGGTGCTTGTGCAAAACTGAGCATGAATCAGCAGCTTTCATTCCCTTCTAATACCTTACCAGCAAACATGAGTTCACACCACAAGCCACATAGTTTAATTCAGATTCTTTTGGTCATATTGGTTTTGCAAGTCATAACAGTTCACATTCATAATTACATAACTAAGTGCTTTTATCAGACTATAATGTGGACATGTCTGTTCTCTGAAACGACATGTCTTTGCTAACACCATCTGGAGTAAAACACGTCATATTAGTGTGACCAGTCACATTCTTTCATTATTTATTATAGTCGCAAAAAAAAAAAACATGCTTGAGATTTTGCTCTTGAGGATGGAAGCAGTTACTTGGCTGCTGTATTAGTTGAGGTCAAGAAGAAGGAAGAAAGCCAGACGCTTCCCTTTACCTGTTTTATTGCTAGCGCCGCTATGAAACCCCACGCTGCTAGAGAGGCAAAAAAATAAATCTGCATGTTCTCATTTGAGTCACGTGACCATACAATGGATATATATTCAATCTAGGATCACATACAAAAGTGCCTCAGATCCACTCTGAGAAAACATCAGACTTCTGTGTTCAGACAGGCATAACAAATTTAATCAGATTAGGATAAATAAATAAATAAAAAAGCGGAAGTGCTGCCTCCTAAAAATGTAAGTGCTTAAAAATATATAATACACAGTACAGGTAGAGTAGTTCTCAATAATAAACAAGGTTGTGCTCTCTCAAGTGGTAGAGTGTATCATTACCACAAAAGACCTAACACAGAGGAATGAAGAAGAGCTTTCCAAAGCTTGAACAGAGATAGTGTTTAGATGTAAAACAAACCCAGCATTTAGAGTTGGTCTGTAGTTGCTGCTTAGATGTTACGTCTTGTCACCATTGTTCGTGTGCAGCCAGTCGGCTCAGGCTAACGTAATTACTCCTTTTCACTGCAGCGTGTCGTATGTGCAGCTTCATTAATTAAAGTTTGCAAAGCGAGGATGATTACAGCACAGCTTTAAAATGCTGCACTGACGGCACTGTTTCTGGTTGAAATTCTATTTAATTTGTGTGTCCTGTCTATGCTCAGCTCGCAGGAAGTCAAACTGTGTAAAGGAGGTGGAGAAACTGCAGGAGAAGAGGGAGAGGAGGCGCCTGCAGCAGCAGGAGCTCAGGGAGAAGAAAGCACAGGTACAGCAGGGTTACAGCTCACCAGGAACTAGAAATGCTTCTGATCTGATGAGACATCTTATACAACTGGTGAAATATTCTCAAGAAGAAATGGCAATGGGTAAAAATTGACAGCTCATCAGAAGAGCTTGCTTAAGATTCGGTCCGCACTGTGCTGTTATAATAACCTTTACTGTTTTGGAAAGGCTTTCCTGCAAATTTTGTAGCGTGACTTTGAGGTTATGCTCATTCAGGCACAAGAACATTAATCAGGCTGAAGTTGGGTGAGGAGTCCTGGCTGGTAGCCAGCAAAGTTTTCACTGGTTTAGTGTTTCCCACAGTTCTGAAGTGGAACATCCCAGCATTCATTGCCAGCACAAAAGTGTTCTTCAACAAACAACACGTAACCTTTAACATAATGATATTTGTATAATTTTACATTTCAGAGATCCAACCTACAATCCACCCTTTTATCTACCCATATGTAAAGAGTAAGATGAAGTAAAAAACAAATTAAGAACTAAATAATCTTTGGTGTACAAAGATGGCACTGTTTTTGTAGCCCCTAAAAACCAGAGCATTTTTTTTTGCTGTTTTTTACATTACACAGTTTTAATAAATATATATCAGGCTCAGAGGCGTGGTGGTGTGGTTAGCACTGTCGCCTTGCACCACCAGGGGATGGGTTCAATTCTCTGTGTGCATGGAGTTTGGATGTTCTCCCTCATGCTTGTTTGGTTTCCTTCGGGTACTCTGATTTCCTCCCACAGTCCAAACACCTGCAGGTTAGGCTAATTGGCGTTCTCAAATTGCCCATAGTGTGTGTGAAAGAGAGTGTGTGTGTGTGTATGTTGTGCCCTATGATGGATTGGCACTCTATCTAGGGTGTACCCCTACTCGTGCCTTAAGTCCCTTGGGATAAGCTCCAGGCCCCCACGACACTGCACACAGGATTATATATTATGCAATGAGTGAGTGAACGTAGGAAATATGAGAGACCGAATTTATTTCATTTTACCCTACTATACAACTGTACACACATGACTGAGCAAAAAATTAAAAACGGGGTGCTACCGGCCAAGACATAACACAGATTCACGAGATCACATGTTGTTTTTGTTGTTTCTGTGATCAAATAATTATAACATGCACTCACATTTTGAGTTTTACATTTTTGCGACATATTAACATATTCCAGTAGCAGTAAACATTTACACATTTTAATAGTAATAATAACTTTTGTTCTACATAAGATATTAGAAAAACCAAAGCACAGTTTGATGTCTGAAGCCTCTGTCGACACACCGGCAGGACCTCCGAATAAGCAGGTGTTTTTTTTTTATTTATAATTTTTTTTTTTTATTGTTCCCAAGAAGGGGTTTGTTTTCTATCTCTGATGGTGAAATCTGCTTGTGTCAGACACCTAGGCTACAAATTCTTCCCTACAATGCATACACACATTGTCAAGGACCTGCTTAATTTTTGGAGTTGCTGTCAGATTATCCTCCTATTTTTTTTTTTATTTAAAGCATATACTGTAACATAAGCTTAAATTATGATGCTATCAGTTGTTTTATATTTAAAAGACATTTTCAAAGAGGTTTAATGGACGTACTCTTTGAATTGTATTTTATGTCATAAATAGTGATGTTATGTATTTAATAAACAGACATTATTAAGCTCAACACAGAGCTAATGATTCCTGCTAAATTATTCAATCTAACTCGTCTCTCTTTTTCCTTTGGCGTGTTTATTATTTAGTAAAAAAAAATAAACTATTTGTTTTAAAATGTATCTGTTCATGTATTTTACAAAATTGAACACTTATTACAAAATAACACAAAAATTGAGTATGATGTATTGATTTCTTATAAATGGATTTAATCTGAAATGTAAAAAGAAGGCATTGCATTTCTTTTAAAGAAGAACTAATGATAATTTTCCACACAGGAAATAGACGCATCAACCCCTAATTATGAAATTATGTGCATGATCCGGGACTTCAGAGCCAGTCTGGACTACAGGCCACTGACTACTGCTGATCTGGTAAAAATGTCAGACTTTTGCAGTTTTATTTAGTATAGAGCACCGTAAAATGAGGGGTTTATACTGGGTAATTGTGCACTGTAAGGGTTTATATTATAATTTTTGTTCCAGATTGAAGAGCACAGGATATGCGTGTGTGTAAGAGCAAGGCCACTGAACAAAAAAGGTAACAGAAGAATATTTTAAATATTGTAAACTCCCTGATCGATGTGTTATCTCTGTGATTTTCTGAGCGGTGTTATTATTATATTCACTGAAAAACTATAAATCTGTCATAGAGATGAGCTTGAAGGACTTGGATGTCATCACCATCCCTAGTAAAGACGTCGTCATGGTCCACGAACCCAAACAAAAAGTGGACTTAACGAGATACCTCGAGAACCAGACGTTTCGCTTCGATTATGCCTTCGACGATACCGCTACGAACGAAATGGTTTACAGGTCAGACACTAAAATTGTCGTATGGAGAAAATATGAAAATTATAGAAAAAACGCAGTGATCGCAGGAGGTTTTTCCCGGATCTTTGCAGGTTTACCGCCCGGCCGCTTGTAGAGACCATATTTGAAAGGGGGATGGCTACGTGCTTTGCCTACGGACAAACAGGAAGTGGTAAAACTCATGTAGGTGTTACTGTTAATAGCATCACGCCAGAGAAGCTGGTCTTACTGGAACAAAGGCTTTTAACCCAGCCTCACCAGTGTCCTAATCTATTTCTCTCTGTTCCAGACGATGGGTGGAGATTTTTCTGGGAAAAATCAGGATTGCTCTAAAGGGATCTACGCACTAGCAGGTATTCATTAGAAACGTTCGTGGAAATTAGTAACTGGAGGTTTGTGGGGGAATTTTTTATTTTAAAACTCCATTTCTTTGCAGCACGGGACGTTTTTCTAATGCTAAAGAAGCCAAACTACAAGAAGTTAGACCTTCAAGTTTACTCCACCTTTTTTGAAATTTACAGTGGAAAGGCAAGTAGCATTCTATCTTCTAAGTCATTTAAAATCTTTTTTAGGGGGAATGACTTCTTAAGGCTTGTAACTGACGTGACTCTGAAGGAGCTTTGAAACATGATTGTGTGCACCTGCAGGTGTTTGACTTGTTGAACAGGAAGGCGAAGCTGCGGGTTCTGGAGGACGGCAAGCAGCAGGTGCAAGTTGTTGGACTGCAGGAACGAGAGGTTCATTGCACAGAGGATGTCCTCAAACTTATAGAAATGGGCAACAGCTGCAGGTGATAACCATCCCAAGTCAGAATTTCAGATCAATTTCTGATTGAGATGTAACAGGGGGAATCATTTGCCTCCTTATAATTTGCATTACGTTAATTGGCATTCCCAAAAGGCCTGGAGTATTTGTGTACGTGTGTGCACACTATAAGGCATTGGTACCCTGTCTCTTTTGTCTAAAGCTCAAGGCCCTGTGACCCACGGTCCAGCATGGGTTAGGTGTTTCCAAATTGCCCATAGTGAATGATTTTTTTATGGGTGTGCACTTCATTCAGGGTGTATCCCATATTGTGGTTTTAGTTCCCTGGGATAAATTCCAGGGCCCTGTGAAGTTATGCATGTTAAATTGAAGGATGGATAGATGTATTAATCATTATTTTTTTAGTCACTTAAATTATGACTCATGGTCATGATGTTGTTTTTATTCATAGATAATATATGAGTCCTGTTATAGGAAAATAATAATCATCAGGGTGATGTGATATGTTAGAAAGTGTTTTATTTTTCTTGTAGTACATCAGTTTGCCAACATTTGTCATTTGTAACTAAGGTTGCATTAGTACTGTTTCTCTCTCAAATACATAAGACTGAAGAAATGCAGCTCGTCATGCTACCAAAAAAAACCTTTGTGTATATATTTATTATTTAGTTTTGACTAAAATCGTTGTTATAAAAATGATAATTATGTTTCTCAAGCTTATTAATATACCGATTTTACAATTGGACTACCATCACAGCTTAGAATTGAATTTAATCTGCTCTGTGCTTCTTACTGCAGGACGTCTGGACAGACCTCAGCCAACGCACACTCCTCTCGCAGCCACGCCGTGTTCCAGATCATCCTGCGGAGGAGAGGCAAAATGCACGGCAAATTCTCCCTGATCGACTTGGCAGGCAACGAGCGAGGGGCGGACACGTCCAGCGCCGACCGCCAAACTCGCCTCGAAGGGGCCGAGATCAATAAAAGTTTACTGGCTCTGAAGGTTGGTCTACTCTCACAGACACACACTTTTATCTTTAATAGAAGATGCCTCAGTATTTGATTTGTGAATTCACAAAGTGAACTTGATGTGCTTGTTAGGAGTGCATCAGAGCCCTGGGTCGCAACAAGCCTCACACCCCGTTCCGAGCGAGCAAGCTCACGCAGGTTCTGCGAGACTCCTTTATTGGAGAGAACTCCCGAACGTGCATGGTGAGACGATCAGAAAATCAGATTGTGTGTCACTGCAGTTTAACTAGAGTGCATTTATCCATGTGTAGTTGTGCGGTTGTTTTTTAGCAGCATGGATTTATTACGGTGTGTGTAGTACGAGTGTTTAGCTCTAGCCATAAAGAAGACGATGTTTCTAGTTTACTAAATTATTAACCATTTCATTATGTGTATAAGTGATGGAGTCTCTGCAAGTCAGTGATTGTGAATTGCTTCATTGCTATTCAGTATGTTTTGCCAAATGGGCGCTATACTTCACAACAATGTAATGTAAGCTGAATGCTAGA
The DNA here is from genome assembly GCA_030068275.1 of Clarias platycephalus. Classification (NCBI taxonomy): domain Eukaryota; kingdom Metazoa; phylum Chordata; class Actinopteri; order Siluriformes; family Clariidae; genus Clarias; species Clarias platycephalus. The sequence goes on along the minus strand of JAQQZT010000009.1, from coordinate 7,693,350 downwards.
CATTCTTTATAATAATGTGCGTGATAGTTTAAATAGTAAAATCAAATACTTATGGGAGTAATGTTCAAGCTTAATTATAGCGCAAAGGCATTTGGAAAAAGGGGGAAAAATATATTCTCAAAAATGCAGCTTCAGTGTAATCCACTTTTCAACATAAAAATCACTGGTTTTATTTAGTGTGAAGAACGTTAGATAGGGATGAGAATGTAAATCTGTCCTGTGTGCAGATTGCCACCATCTCTCCCGGCATGGCTTCTTGTGAAAACACCTTGAATACACTGAGATACGCCAACAGGTTTGTACAAGCCCTGTGTGTAGCATCACTGCTTTTGAATTGTAAACTGAAGTGTGTTTTTCGTATATGTTTTCTTTTGTATGTATTTAATGTATATATGAACATGATCTACTTCCCCCAGGATTTGTAGTGGCAGTTAAAGAATGAGTATGATACCTGATAAATATCTATAAGCAGTGTTTCCCACAGGTGTGAAATATACTTGCGGTGGTAGCCAGCGGAACGGGCCGGCATCACTACATAAAACAAATACATATGACCTTGAACACAATGATATTTAAAATTTTATATATCCAGTATACTAACCCTCCCATCCATTTAGCCATACAGTATGTGAAGAGTAAGAAGAAAAAAAATGTTGTACAAAGATGGCACTGTTTGTGAGAGCACATAACCTTTAAAGACCAGAGCATTTTTATCCATTTTTGGCATTAATATGTTTTACACATTTTTTTCCAGTACAATCTAGGCAATATGATGAACTAGTTAAAATAAAATAAAAAATATTTACAAGAACATAAATTCACAAGATAATAATATGCACGTTTTATAAGTTCAAAATTTTTGAGACTTTTACATATTTGAGACAATTTTGAGATATTCCATTAGCAGTAAAATTTACGCTTTTTTAAAAGGAATGATAAATTCTTTAAACCGGTCATTGACCAACAGCATGTTGCTGGCACGGACCCCTGTGACTTGAGTTTTAAGAGTCAAATCATCCAAATTGTTAATATAGGGTGTTTTGTCAAGTTCTGTCATACTGTTCATGTGACTCTTGTACTCAATCCTTGGGTTTGTCCACAGTTTAGTAACCGTCTACACATACTGTACAAACTGAACCAGTGATGAAGTGAATATTAAAGAATACAGTACTATTGCACATGTTGAATGACCAGTTATCAGAACATGTCTACAGTGTCTTTTCTTACTGTCTGGTCTCCGTGTGTCCCTCTGTCAGAGTGAAGGAGTTTGGGATAAGCCCCTCAGACATCCCTTTCTCTCAGGGTGGAAGCGGCCGCTCTGAACTCTCTCCTACCTACGAGTATGATGACTTTGCTTCCTCACCCAGCAGGTCTTCTTTTTTTCCCCGTCACGCTTCTTTTTTTTTTTTTCTTCATTCTTTATTTGTTTTATATAATGATTTGCTTTCATTTCAGTGTGGAGATACATTTAAGTGCTTTATTTTTTTATTCTTTTTTTATTACCATGTTAATTTAATATAATTAACCTCATTCTTTCTCATCAGTGCATCTTGTAGTCCTGCATCTGGGCATGCTTGAATCTTTTAGTTCATACCCCTATGTTTCTCATGCTTGATCCTTACGTAGCTACTGTGAATGACTTGGGTCAGAGGTCATAAAAGATCCTTTTTTTTTTTTTAATGATTTGCTTCATTACCTGACCATGAGCTAATGTCATGAGCATCTTGGGCATTTAAAAATATATGCCACGTGTGTGTAGAGTGAAGGAGCTTACTGTGGACCCGGGTGCAGTGATGGAAGGCAGATCAGGAGGACATCAAGTGAGCCAGCTGGACGTGTTGGAGCCGCAGTGGGGAGTGGGCAGCTCTCCTCAGAGAGACGATCTCAAACTGCTTTGTGAGCAGAATGTAAGAAAAACACTGGCCAGGTCGTTAAAACCACCTCTGGATTAAATGAATATCTGTTCAGATCACCTGCAGATAAACAGTCCGTGTGCATGAGGAAGACCAAAACCTGGCTAGGTTTTTAAATGCGATTTCCTCACACAGTCACACTTTAATTAAGTTGCTTGATAAATTTCTATTGTAAGTGTTGCACACACTTTAGCTTTGATTATGGCACATATTCGCCAAGGCATTGTTTCAACAGCCTTATACGACACCATAACATTTCATTTCTGTCCAGTTTTGCATAAATGTACTTTGTACTGATGTCTAGCGCATCCCAAAGATTTTCACTGGGGTTAAGGTCAGGAATCCTCAGGAATAAAGGGTATTGAATTGCATGTAACAACAAAAAATCCACTTTTTTTCACTTATTAAACAAAAGAAATCATCAAAAATGCATGTTTCAACTAAGGAAAAAAGTTAGGACACCCCCATTATTCATACATAAAATGGTTAAAATTACCATTTAAGTGATTCACATCAGGTGCAAACGATTAGAACATCATATCATTTTATGATGTAGCATTTTAAAGGAGGCATCCCTTACTTAATCCTCATACAGTTAATTTGGTTTGCTCTTAATTAAGAGAGGTGTAAGCATGGTGAGATCCAAAGAGCTCTCTGAGGCCTTCAGAAAGAAGATTGTACTGTAGATGCTTACGAGTCTGGTAAGGGATATAAAAGATCTCAAAAGAATTTTTAATCAGCCATTACGTTGTCTGGAAAATAATTTACAAGTGGAGAACGTTTAAGACGACTCGCAACATGGCCAGGTCAGGCTATTCAAGGCAATTTTCCCCAAGAGCAGACCGCAAGATGCTTAAAGAAGTCTCCAAAAACTCTGAAACATCATCATGGGATTAATTAACATTCGAAATCAACTGAATGCTTTTTGTAACAGTCTATTCAGGCCTCTTAATGATGGAATAGGAAAGATGGGAATGGTGGATGTGCTGACTATATAATTATATTGTGTACATCTCCTAATGTGTGTGTGTGTGTGTGTGTATAGGAGGAGGAGGTCTCCCCTCAGCTTTTCACCTTCCACGAGGCTGTGTCTCAGCTGGTGGAGATGGAGGAGCAGGTTTTGGAGGACCACAGAGCCGTGTTTCAGGTACGGCAATAACATTGCCATCGTTCCTGTCGTTCCCTTCAATAACCCGTCTTCTTGGATCAGATCAGTATCAGTAATTGGAGATGGAGGTTGCATCATCTGGGCTTACTGTAAATTTATCTGGAAATCATAGTTATGGCTGCATTTTTAAACTGCACTTCAAATCTATAGAGTGTGCGACTTTACTATAATACCCTCACATGCTCTGTATTCTGCTGCAGGAGTCGATACGCTGGCTAGAAGATGAGAAAGTTCTTATAGAGATGACGGAGGAAGTGGACTATGACGTGGACACGTACGCAACACAGCTTGAGCAAATTTTGGATCAAAAGATCGAAATCCTAACAGAGCTCCGAGGTAAATAAATACTGGATTGCCTATAGTGATGTTTGTAGCCTAGATCTGCACCCCAGCTGTTCCTGTGCCTGTTTTTGTTTGAATTATTTTCTTTGATGCATGTACTGTATGGGCTGAAGAAATTTTTTTTTTATTTTGTATGTGTTTGTGTCTCTTTGCTAAACAACTAAACTGTTTACATGAAGTGGGATTGATGTGTCTATAAATGTCTAATGGAAACCTACTGTACCAGTCTAAATCAGCCTGGAGAATAATGAAAAACATCTGCATCAGAATGCAAACTGATGTTCCCATTATCTGGGCCAAACTTATAGTTCCAGTTGCTTCTGTCATCTGTAATCTTTTGTAATTTGCGTTCCTTCTAATACACCAATGGACTCGGGTGGCAGTTGCTCATAAAACAACAAAAAAGTGTGTAATCCATTAATGTCGGTGTTACTTGAGCATTTTACAAAGAGTCAGAGGTATACAGTAGCTTTCTCTTTTGGTTTCCAGCAAAAGTTTTTTTTTTTTTTTTTTTTTTGGTCATATAGGTCAACAGAGAGAAAGAAATGGAGGTCGGTACAGCAAGGGAATAGCTAGGTGTACTGCTTCTGTAAGATATTTAAAATATCTTAAAAATAAAATATACAGCTCTGGAAAAAATGAGAGACCACTGCAAATTTCTTACGTTTTTTTTTTTTCCTTACAGGTGCATGTACTGGTGAGATGAATAGTTTTGTTACATTTTTTTTTGTAAACTGCTGACAATATTTCTCCTAAATTCAAAATATAAATATTGTTATTTAGAGTGTTTATTTAAAGGACCTGACAACATCGCGACACATTAAAATAACCCAAGATTATGTAGTATTTGCAGAGCTTTAATTACTCAAATAAAACAAAATGCAAATAATTTGTAAACCAATTGTGTTAGTGCTTTGGATAAATAACATTAAGAAATCAATATTTTGTTCAATAAACCTGCAGATTTGCAGTTACAGCTTTCGTGCGTTTTGGCTCTCCTCCAGTTTTCACATTGCTGTTGGGTAACTCTCTACCACTCTACCACGCTGTTTGCAAAAAAGCAAACAGCTCAGCTTCGCTCGATGGTTTGTGACCCTTCATCTTCCTCTTGATAACATTCCAGAAGTTTTCTGGAGTAAATTGCAGTGGTCGCTTTTTTTTTTTTTTTCAAAGCTGTCAATATATACAGTATGGGCTACAGTATGTGTGGGAAACAAAGATGGATAGTGCTCTGGGGTTCAGCTTTTCGTCGGGCCTTTATTACCATACACAGTCATATGATCCTGTATCAGTATGCTCTGTCACATTTTTCTTCCTTGCCTACTGTACATCATTGTTAGTTTTAAATCAGTGTCGGTCATCAAACATCATTTCATAACTCTGAGAAAATCACCTGCTGAAAAAAACAAAACAAAACATGATTTTATTCAGATTGAGTGTTTGTCTTTGAGGCGTCCAAACCTTCTCTAATCTCTATAAATTGTCCTTTCTCCTTCGAAACAGATAAAGTGAAGTCGTTCAGGTCTGCTCTTCAGGAGGAAGAGCAAGCCAGCAAGCAGATCAACCCCAAACGGCCACGAGCCCTCTAACTCGCACTGCGCACTGACTACAGATCAGGCAGCTGAAAGGGGAAACCGCAGATCTCCAGGTTTTCAGCATTTCATCCTCGTCACGGAGTAACTTCCTGTACGAATTCCTTTTTATTTCAAACAGAGTTAAGAAGCACACTTTTACGCCTAATTGTATAGTGTTAAAATGAATTCCAGTTCTAACTAAAAATGACTTTTATAATACCATTACAATGTACCGGCCACGATGCGGTGTAAAAGAGAGTGAAAAGAGATTGCATGCACGCAGTGGCGCTGGTCGAACCTACGCATTCCCTCACATTTGCACTCACCTTTTGTCTAAACTACATTTCCATTGGATACGGCTGCTTTTAGAACATGTACAGTACTGACTCCTCGAGTTATGTAAGAGTGTCCCGCGATGTGAAGAAAAGAGCAAACTGCAGGTAACGCAAATGGACTGAATCTAAAGACATTGTTCAGAATGAACAGCTATTGTCTAAATGAATACAGATTCAAATAGGAGGTGCACCTTTTTTTTATTTTTTTTATTTTAGGTTTAAATGGCATGGGCTTGAGACTAGAGCTGTTGCACTACTTTCATGCTGGCGAGACAAAGGAGGATCCAGTGATGTTCTTACAGTGTTCATTTATTCATCTTTAGTAACAGCGTGGTCAGGGGGACACTGCTTTAAATCCAGATAACCTTCTTTATATATATAAAAAAATAAAGCCAGGTGAATTCATCAGAAAATATTGCAGCTAGTTAAGCACGCGTGTGATGTAGCTGAGGTTGAGGAGCTTGAGTGAGAATTTCCCCATCATGCTGCTTTCAAAGTTAAGGTTTCTTTCATGCTTTTCAGTATTTCTCAAAACAAAAAGCTTCAGCTATAAAGCTCAACTCATCTTTTCTTTTCCACGCAGTTAAAAAATGTAATTAGTATTTCCACAGGGTCCTGTGTAACCAGCACTACGCTCACCGCTCACTTTATTAGGTACACCTGTTCAACTGCTTAACCACATAAATATCTAATCAGCCAATCACATGGTGGCAACTCGATCCATTTAGGCATGTGGACATGGTCAAGACCGAAGTTCAAACCGAGCATCAGAGAATGGTGAAGAAAAGTGATTGAAGTGATTTTGAATCTTGTATCGTTGACAGACCGGACTGGTTATTTTCAAAACTGCTGATCTACAGGGTTTTTCACACAAAACCATCTCTAGAATGAGCTTACAGAGAACAGACTGAAACAGAGATTACATCCAGTGAGGGCAAAAATACCTTGTTCAGCCTTTATTCATCACATACACATCACTGCACAGTGAAATTATTTATTTTTCGCGTATCCCAGCTTCTTGTTAGTAGGCTGAGGTCAGAGTGCAGGCCATTATACAGCGCTCCTGGAGCAGACAGGGTTAATGGCCTTGCTCAGGGGTCCAACAGCGGCAATCTTGAGGAGCTGGGGCTCGAACCGTCGACCTCCCGATCAATAACTCAGAGCCTTAATACACTGAGCCACCACTGCCGCATAGTATCCTCAGCCCAGAGGTTAGAGGAGAACCACACCACTGGTTCAACAGTAACTCAATCAAAACATCTCTGACAACTCAAATGTGCTGAAGAGCGTCTCAAGGCAGATGGGCAGAAGACGACGACCACACCGGGTTCCACTCCAGTCAGGAAACTGAGGCTACAATTAGCACGGACTCACCAAAACTAAACAATAGAAAAACATGACGAGACTCGATGTCTGCTGTGACATTCAGATAGGAGAGTCAGAAATCTTAAAAGCATGGATCCACCCTGCCTTGTGTCACCGGTTCAGGCTGATGGTGGTGTAATGGTGAGAGGAAGATTTTCGTGACACACTTTAGGCCCATTAGAACCAATTAAGCATCCTTTAAATGCCATAGTCTACCTGAGTAATGTCCCTGATTATGTAATTCCCTGTATGACCAGAGGATAACAAGCCAAAATGTGTGCGATAAAGCTAAAACTGGTTTGTTGAACATGACATGGAGTTCACGGTACTCTGATGCCCTCACCAGTCCTTATATTTCAGTCCACTAAAGCGATGTGATGCGGTCGAATGGTAGACTCGCCTCATGGACGTGCAGCCGACAAATCTGCAGCAACTGCGCGATGCTACCGTGTCGATATGGGCCAAAATCTCTAAGCAATGTTTTCAGCACCTTGTTAGCATCTATGCCACGAATAATTAAGGCAGCTCTGAAGGCTTTTTTAAATGCAAGTACCTAATGAAGTGGCCGGTGAGCGTACAATGCTGTGCTCGAATTAGCAAGCACAATTTGCATCATGATTTGATATTAAGCTAGTGTGAAGTCATATAGCGGAAAGCAAATAGTTTTCTTGTATCCTCCAGCTCTTTGCCTTTTGAGTGCACACTTTTGAGGGAAAATTGATGCAGGTGTTTTTAAGGAAAGAAGTATTGAAAGAATGAAGGACTATTGCTGTGGAGAGAGCCTGAGTACATGACTTAATAACCCTGATAAGATTAAATACAGATTGTTTCTTAGGCAGTAAAGAGAGTTAGGGAAACTTTCTGTGTCTGTGGGTTAAAACTTGAAAAGAGGAAGAAAAAAAAAGCATCGTTACAGTCAGTATCTTAAACCTGTAAACAGAGGAGTATGAAGCGGGCATTTCCATTGCAGCTGTTGTTCAGCTTCCCAGTGTAAAGTGTTTTGTCTTCGTTTATTTATTTATTTATTGTTTTTGTTTTTTAAGTCACTGAACGTGTACATGCCGAGTCTAGTGTGTGTCCTTTACAGTCGCTCATGCCGTACTGAATCCAGCTTATTTCACTCGCACGCGTGACCTCTGCGTGGTGTGATGCAGCGTCCAGACAGCACTACATCTAGAGAATAGTTCAGCACAAGCCAGTGACAATGAGAAATAAATTGAATTAAAAAAATATTTTTAAAAACATCTTTCCTATATTATATGACAGCTACCAACCAGAGAGAGTAAACAAACTTCCTGAGACGTGAAGCCAGACGAATGTCTCGTTTTTAGACTGCTGCTTGTCATCAGGGTTTGGTGCTCAGAGGACAGTGTGCGCTGCAGTCCTAAGCTCACTGGTATTACTGGGTGAAATTCGATAAAACAAAAAACAGATTCAGAATAAGATTAATAACCATGAATAACCCCAGCTGAGTACAAAAGCCTAGACTGTGCTATAAAAACGATTACACCACGCTTTTATATTAAGTTAGTAGCAATTAAACGTAGTGATCAGAAAAGTTGCTCATTTGAAAGTGAAACCATGGTGTCCGTATGAACCTGTGTAATGCCGCGCCACGCAGAGAGGTCTTTATCCTCCTCCGTTATTCATTTCATTTCAGATGTACTCTCCCCATTTGAAAGCTGTTTTTTTTTGTTTTGTTTTTTTTTTAAAAAGAATACTGAGAAACTCGTGCTCCTGAGAATAGCTGATGCAGTTTACATTTTGTGGCATTGTGTGTGTGTGTGTGTGAGAGAGAGATGAGCGAGAGGAAGAATGTGTGAGAATTGTGTGTGAATGTGCACATCTGATGTATTGCTGGCATAAAGAATAAAGAACCCCATAATTACTGGATCTGTTGCTCTATGATTTCTAACACGACTCATTAGTAATTTGTCAAATCGTACGGGCCTCCCTCCTCATTTCAGCCTTCAGGAAGAAGAACGATGGTGAGTTTTACAGTATGTACAGAGCTACAAAAATAATACCTGACATTCGAACACTAGAAATGCATCAATGCTTATATTTGGTGTCGAGGCTGTTTAAAGTCAGAATTTGTTTTTTTTTAAAGCAGATGTATTTTACAGTTATTAATTAAAGCTAATACACATTTACATATTAATACACATTAATTACAGCTTGCACAGTAAGTCACCTAATAAAATAGCATTATTGTGTTTTAACAGTATTTTAGCATGTGAGGGTGTGTATTTACTCAAAATGAGCAGTTTAGCTCTGTGAGCACTGAGTCAACTCGCAGTTCATGGCATTTTGTTCTCATCAATACTAACGATAGGATAAAAATCTATTATTTTGTGTGGCCATTTATGTTTCGCCACACCATTTGATCAGCTCCTGATTCTGAGCTGAGGTCACATTTTTATGGTGTTACGTTCTCAAAAGTTGCATGCATTAAAAATGCCTCTGATCACGTTGTCTTTTTTCCAAACATTGTTAAGGAATTAGTCTTAAAACTCACTCATTACACACACCAATCTTAAAACAAGTTCGAATTTAAAGTTAGTTTGTATTGTTTAAAAGCTGAGCTTGTTTTTTAAGTGAGAAAACTCGTATGTTATAAGGGGCGGTCATAAAATTCGTATTATCTTTCGGGAAAAAACAACATATTTGCCCAAATTTTGTCTCCGGAAATGAACATTCATGAACATTTCTTCTTGTTTAAAAACCCCTGTGGTGTAGTACAGCACAGTGCCACTAGAGGGTCAAAACCAAGGCAATGCGTTGTGGAACGCTCACGAAGGGGGTTGCCTTCTTCATGACAACGCGCCAGCCCATTCAGCTCATGAAACAGTGAAAGTTGCGGGTGATATGGGGTACGAAATTCCCCCCTCCCCTGACCTCAATTAATCAGTTGTTAGATCAGCTGTTCTGGAAAAGTACTTGCAAGAAGAGTATTGTGTCAAGTGCATTTGCAAAACCCATCAAGCACCATGATGAAACTGGCTCTTATAAAGACCTTCCCAGGAAAGAGAAGTTCATTTAGGGTTACCAGACTCAGAAATCACCAATTAACACCGGCATAACGTTATATGTGTAAAGGAATGAGCAAACATTCAAGAAACGTCATAGCTGTCCAACTGTATTTAATCCACAGTACATACAGTAATACAGAATCGAGCACAAGTGGGTGAAAAAGAGCCGAGAAGTCATTCAGATCAAAACTGTATACAGGGTTACGCTTTGTATTTGGAGCGTACGGTTGGAAATACAGGGCTTTTTCAAGAAACGGGATACGTTATGTTTGGGAACCATCTGAACACTCAGGAGAGGGAAAAAAAATTAAGTGAAATGCGAGGAAATAAAAAGGTTTAAAACCGCTGCCACGTTTTATACGTGTGTATAGTACAGTGTGTATGAGCAGTACATTCTCTGACACTTTCACAATATCACATTGTGCCTTATATTCAGAAATATGTGCAAATGAATCCGATTTTTTTTTAATTACATGCTGATTGCCATTTCTACACAGATGAACATTGTGTTTGTTATTGGAGAATCGAGTACTCAAAGCCTGACCTGGTATTGTATATAAAGATGTAACACACTGTATAAATGATGTACTGTATATTATATAATAGTGTAGCTGACATGCATGTAAGAATGAGGGATCATATTTCTCAACAGGTAAGAGTGTTGGCCTGTGTTATATATGCTATAAATCGTATATAAAACGTTAAATAAGTTTAACTTTTAAAATTATGAGTGACAGAAAATGGCTCGGTTTCCTGTAGGTGCCAGTAATGTTTACCAGTTTTGTGACAGTATTGGATGGAGTGCATCATGTGATTGAATTTAAAAGGAAAAAATAATAATAATAATGAGGCAAGCGATGGCAAAAAATTAAGAGACTTTAAAATAAAAGATTATACAGGGTCTGATTTTTGATTGCAACGTGATTTGATTTTGAAGATAAACTTTTAAAACAGCAGTAACAAATGGCGAATCTTAGTCAGAAAGTGCTTCTTAAAGAGATGTTGTCATTCATAGAGAAAAAGGTGCTGGACATTTCAAAAATTCTGTATTTAAAAAAAATTATAAATCAATCACTAACAATACATATTGCACATTTCTTGGGCCGAAAGAAAGAAAGGAGGAGGAGGAAAGCTGCTCATTTGCACCCTCTGCTGGACAGATGTATATAACAATCTGATGGCGTTAAATTTACACAGAAACATTTTCACTTTCAGGAAAATTACGCTTGTGTCATGTTGCACTAAATACCTAAATAAAATACCATAATTAAACAATTTCATTTCATTTTGATGAACTCCAAATAAAAAAAAATATATTTTTTTTAAATAAATAAAAGACCACATAAAATCTGGCACAGTTTAATAAAATAAATCTTTTCCATCCTCAAGATCAAACGTCTTTCATCTAACAGACTTGTTAAATATTTCATAAGTGATGAGTGTCGTATTTCCAGGTGTTGGTGTTTTCTAGGTGTGTTGCTTGTGTGCCCGAGACTGATTGTCTGTGCGGTGGTGTCTTTTATAGTCACAACCTGCGCTGATGGCGATAATGGTGTTGGTCCTTAAAGAATCAATCTCAATTATATAACAAAAAAATATATATAATAATAATAATAATAATAATAATAATAATAAAATAAAGCAACCACAAAAATCGGACATTACTTTTGCGAATCTACATAAATAATTCCTGACCATACATTTTTCCTATATAGTAAAATGTACATCTTTACAGTATCTACAGTACACGCCCGTCATTCGCACGCGCTCGGAAAACATTCTGCGACCCCTAGAACTAAAAACAACAAACAAACAAAAAACCTCCCAGCGCTTGATTCAAATATACAACTCCTATAATATCCGTTAATATTAAATACAACGCGTCCTCTCATCCAGTGTCTGCCTCTTAACAGATAACCAAAAAAAAAATAAAAAATTCTTTATACAGTATTTGGCTAAAACGCATCATGCCGTTAAATCTAAAAACAAACATAAAATCACAGCTTATGATTAAAAGAACATCCTGCGATAGATCTATACATCTCACTTACATATGAACAGTAAGCTAGAGCACGGACTTTTAAAGGACTTCATGTTGACCTGAAATGATCTAAAATCTTATAAACATTATACATGTGCTGTCGAAGCTGAACTCAACAGATCTTTACAGCTTAAATATATATATATGTACATATATATTTCTATACGCTCGGATGAAATACTCAGTAGTACGTTACAAAGGAAAGAAGTGATGAAGCCTAACGTTTCGTTTTTTTTGTCGTTCCTATATCCATCCTAATGTTAGCACGTTTCTTAATCCTGGCGTTAGAGATAAATACTACCGTTGTGCACACGCGTACTCGAATCCTGTCGTATATTAATAAGGATCATGCACTACACGATAACAATATGTAGCCACATGAGATGGTAACAAGGTTCTCCACTATCGACTTGTGCAAAAGGAACAATGAGGTTATACAGTTACGTAACTACAGCTTCTGGAAAAGAAATGATTTTGGCCGTCGGTTGCGTCAAGTGTCACCAGTTGTCCGTATACTCTGTGATTTTTGTTACCGGTAAAATCGAAGCAATAAAGGTGCGAGAATTGGCGAGAGACGACGAAAATACCGCCGTCGATCGTCTGGAGAGAAAATGATCGACCCGCTCCGGTCGTCTTATCCGTAGATCCGAGGAACGCAGTGAGCAAGGGAATTGGTTTTGCTCCAGAACCAGAGAGAGAAGATACATGTGTCGAGGAAACGTGATAGCATGGAGGCTCAGAAGGATTCGTACTTGGCTCTCTATACTGTACATGGCATGCTGCACCGTAAGTTTTCAGAAGCACTAGACACCCTAGCGATGTCTGAGAGGTATTGCAAGCAGATGGTCAGATAAAGGGATAGTTGCCAAATTACAGATTAAGTGTCAAAAAAAGAAAAAAAGAAAACGCCAACGTCCTCGCTTTCAGCCCTAGAGCAGCACTCGCCCCCCGTGAATGGTATTACGCTGTGAAGAAGTAAGGCCTCGGATGACCTGCGAGCCAAACACAAGATACAACTCGGTGGGTCCTTATTGCCAAATGCTGCAGGGCTTTTTTTGTCGTAAACCTCCTCCGTAAGAACAGCTTAATAAAAAGAGGAAGAAACTGGGGGGCTAGCAGTTGTCAAGGAGGGGTTACGTGTGGCTAACACAAGTGGCGTCTGGGATCGACCATGGCCGACTTGTCTTTACACGGCTGCCCTGAGCACGTGAGGAGGGAGGCACGTATTTACAGGTGGAAAATGTTGGTGGACATCATGATGACATGTTGGAGAGTTGTTCCACTTTTCCCATGGTGCAGGTGGAGATTGGACAAGTCCTAACTACCCAAGCATCCATTTTCTCTGTACATTCAAGCTAATGAAGAGGCAAGGATCAGCATTTCAAAACCTAGAGCGATGCTTAAGGCAGTAGATTTCTTGTAGGTTTGTTTTTTTCCCCTCAACGCCACTCTTGCTACATTAGAAAAGCTGTGCCAGTCTCTCACAGAGTCTGTTCCATGTTATCATTCTCCCCGATTCACACTTCCTCAAAAAAATCATACGGACTGGCAGACTTCCCAGTTATAAACACCAAGCTGAGAGTTACTTGGGGCTCAGGGTGCCTCCGTCCATCTTCCCCGAACGCCCGAAGCAGCCCGCTGCGATGCTCATGCTCCTCTGCGCACGATCGGCCCGCTCGCGGTCAAACTCCGATTGGCTCTGAGCGCGCTCGGGACGGCCCCCGTGGCCGGAGGACGTGACCGAGGAGGTGGGGGTCGGCTGGGAGGAGATGGTGCGCAGCAGGTGGTTGCGTTTGCGCAGAAAGTCGCCGCTGGCACCAAGACCGAAGCTCCCTTTGCGCAGTGTCACACGTGTGCTGCCTGTCTTGGCTGGTCGAGAGCGCTGACTGTACTCCAGGTGTGACAAGTGAGACGCGTAACCGTCTGAGATGAACTGCAGTGTGACAAAAACAAAAGGACAAAAAGATTTTAAGAAGTTTATGGAGATCAGCACTAAGTTATACATTTTTTTTTAGTTGTTATTAAAAAAATTAATTCAGTGTTTCAGAATGCTGTATTAAATAACAAAAATATAAACAAATAAAACCAGTTTAGTCACACACATTGGTGGTGTACAGTGCTGAAACTGGGCGGTCAGTAAAGGTTAACCCATATATATGGAGTGGAGAGATCTCTGTATAAGCATCTAACTGCCCCTGGACTGAGGACTGAATGCAGGCCGTGTTCCTCTCAGTGAACTTCTTTAAATCTTCAACATCATTTAATCTCTTTACTGAGGTTACAGTAACAGTAACCCATCATTTCCTTTCATGATCTCATGTTTGAAGATCTCAGTGCGAGACTGATACACAGGTGGTCGTCTTGTAAATGAAGTTCCTGATACATATTGTGTGACATGTGATGAAACTACTGTACAGTATGCACACCTAGAGCAGGACTGTCTACTGGCGTACTAGTAGCAGTACCTTACAAAAGTATAACAGACTAAATTAAAGAAAATATTTATAGCTTTTTTTGTTTGTTTGTTTTTTGTTTTCTTCTGACGCAAATCATGTGCCTCGGCAGGACATTGGAGCTGCTGAATTTATAATTTGCTTACTGCTAACAAGGTCTTGTTGAAAGTACAGTATGACTGAGACAGTGCCCTGGTGAGAAACTAGCTGGCAGGTGACATAATTAAACACCTGCTATTTCTTCACATATAGAGTGTCAGAAAATTCTCAAAGTTATGCAATTTTTGTCCTACTTTTAGGAGTAGGAGTAGGAGCAATTTGCTAACATTCCTAAAATAGGAAATCACTCCCATCTCCAAAAAAATGTATGAGATCTCTGGAGGTGTCCTAACTGTGTGACACGGAGCTCATTTAAAGATATGTTTGGACAGAAATTAACTACTTTCGATGGATCGTGTGCAACCGGCCAATCAACGAACATTTTGAAAGCTGTGTCCTCATCAACAAAGGCTATTGCTACTTTTACGGTTTTCTTTGCAACTTTGCAATGGCGGCAATAATAACTTGACACTGGTCATATCATATATACTGTATAGAACAAACCGCCGAAGTCACAATCGTATTTCCTGTTGTTGCGTAAATGAACATACCGAACAAGAAGAAATTTTGTCAATGAAGAAAACATGAAGAATGACAACAACACCACCCATGTAAGGCGTACCTGACACTGGTGCTGCATCTTTTTCGTTGGTCTGCCAACAATGTAGATATTAGATGGCGGCAGGCCGAGTGAAGTGTACACCGAGATGTCCTTTGTGGAGCCGTACGCAGCAAAGATCTTCATATGTGCCTTTGGACAGATGTATTTCACCATTTCATTCACCATGTAATAGTCGCACTTGTTAAATATCGTAAATATTGTTTCTGTTGATGTCGCATTTAATTTCCTACCTCAGTGATAAGGGACTTGAGAAAGTTTGCTTTGTGACGAAGGGGGTCGTGCACCAGACCGTCGCAAAACGACACAATGCCATGTGGGAAATTGTGCTGCGAGAGCCAAGCCACCACCCGCTGCTTCTGCATGTCTGGACGGCCTGTCACGTACACAATCAGGTAGCCCAGGTCCTGCCAGTGCCTGTGAAAACAGGACATTATATACAAATGTAAAGATGTCTTAAACAGCAAGGTTGCCAGATATAACATTACAAAATAACAAAAACTTGGCAGGTAAGTAAAGAGGATGATGATGATGACATGCTAAGTATTCTTGAGTTCTCCAATAAAGTCAAGGTATAAAAGAAGCTCACAGAATTTTATTATAATACAATGGGTGTTCAAGTCAAATCGGGACTTTTGATTGTGCAAAATAACAGAACAAAGGTATGCGAGTTAAAAACTCATTTATTTCTGTATATATTTATACATGTATATATTGTTTCTTATACAGTTTAAATCCCCTGCTACACTAATGCACTTATCCCAGAGTTTCACTAGTGCTCGGCTGGGATCGTCATTCATGGATATGCATCCTTTTTTTTTTTTTTTTTTTAATGTTGCGCAATTCAAATGTTTTACTGCAGCTATGAGGCTCACCACTGTGCTGTCAATTCAATTATAAACCCTTTCCACTGTGCTTTATGTCTTCTTTAAATGTCAATCAGTTTTGCATCCTCATTCACAAGAAATTTCATCACAAATCCTGGTTTGACTTGAACACCCCTCCTATATACTGTGTGTGTATATATAAATAAATATATAGTTCCCTTTGCTGTCTTCTCATCTAAAATGTCAAAATTTTTTACCTGAGTCATAGAAAAGGTAGAATGAGAACAGAGTACATGGCTGTAATTAAACAGGGATGTTGTGATGTACCTGACTACGTCCACTGCCCCAGCTCTCACTTTAGGGTCACTGCCCATAATAGACACACTGGCAGCAAACGAGCCATCGATGCTGAAAACGACAAACTCCGTGGCGCGTGGCAGGACAGTCAGATAGCTGTCTGCAGATGTGTGATCACCTCTGGAAGTTAACAAAAGCATGTACAGTGAAACCTCGGATTGCGAGTAACACGGTTTGCGAGTGTCCTGCAAGATGAGCAAAGATTTTTAATACATTTTGACTTGAAAAACAAACAAGTCTTGGTTTACGAGTACCGAGTATCATGTATCACGCATGAGCTTCTAGTTTTGATGCCAAGTGTCACGTGATCACAACTGAGCCAACAGTTTTTCTCTCTCTTGTGCTGCGGAATTCTGGGTAATCATCTCCCCTGCTGGGTCTTAGTGCTCATCTCTTACTGGTATAATCAACATCCGTGCACGCGTGTGTTTACTATAACTATGTAAAACATCTTTTATTTTGTGTTTGTAAGCACGTGTGTACAGTGCACGTGTACTGTTTATTATAACACGTGTGCGCGTGTGTAAAGCAAAAGTAAGTCTCATTAGAGATGTTAAAGATCCATTTTCTCCCTCTCTGTCGTTATGTGGGTGCATGCGTAATTTGACACCATGCCCCTTCACACACACACTCTCGCCTTTACCCCCCCCCCTCAGCTTCAGACACACACACACACACTCTCAGCTCTACACAGAAACACTGCTCTGTAATGATTAATTTCTAAGGTAAAGTGCAGGTTCATTTGTTTGTTTGTTTTACTTTACAGCAGTGATTCCATTAGTATGCGCTCACGCGAGTGCTATTAGCGATGTTCCTTGCTAATGTGTGTGTTTGTGTAAAATTCAAATAAGAGAGGAGAAAGGTTGACTGTGTAATTTGAAAAGGAGAAGGCTGATTCCTTTTCTTACTTCACACACACATACTGTACACAAACACACACACACAGCGCCTGCACGCATAAACGAAACACTTATCTGTCGGGATTTATTTTTACTTTTTTTAAAGGTAAAGTGCAGGTTAATTTGTTATATTTTTACTTTATATTTTGTATGAATTATTTTTATGAATTTATTTTTTTGGGCTGTGAAACAAATAATTAGACTTTCCATTATTTCTTGTGGGAAAATTTGCTTTGATTTATGAGTGTTTTGGAATACAAGCCCACTTTTGGAACAAATTATGCTCGTAATCCAAGGTTCCACTGTACTGTGTATTACACACAAAAACCCATCACAACACTTAATCAAGTTCATTAAGAAAGTCTCACAAGTCAGTGGACAAAAATCTCAAGCCTGGCAAAACTCAAAGCCCTTAACTAATCCAGGGTACTGATGGGGAATTCTACACTCTAACCCCATGTTAAAACATGAAGACATCTATATATACCTGACCACCATTTTGACTGGGTACACGCCGATCCCTAGCCGTTTGCTCTCGGGGATTATGTAGGAAACTCGGCCGCTGCTGTTGGTCAGCTCCATGTCGAAGAACACCCACTCTCCGGATGGAGGTTGTGTCATAATGTGGATGTCAACCTTGAAATGCGAAGCAAGGCCAAAAGTGACATAACCAAGTAACAACAACAAAAAAAAAGGATAAAATCGTGCTAAATACTGAAAGTCACTCTAATGAAATTGTACCTTCTCTCCAGTCAGAGTGACCATATCTAACGGGCCGTACATGAAACGGCCAGTGACCACCTGCACGCCGTCCTCCATAAAGACTCCGTCATTCACACGATGGTTCGCCGTCACGTTCTGCAACGTATGCAACAGACAAAAGATTTTCATGCTCTGCCATATGTTATTTTTAACCTTGATATTTATGTCTCTGGCCAATAAATACACATGCATATGGGATATTTCATTGTTAGTGACTTATTTTCGAGTATTTCGAAGCCACAGATTGAGGCCAACTTAAAAAAAAAATCGAGTTCTGGACTCAAAATCTGACTTTAGTTTAAAGTCAGAATTCCGAAAAAATCCTTTTTTTGTATTTTTTTATTCCACTGAACTGGTTTAGTTGATTCATATCTTGAGGAAGTTGGGCTAAAAAGTTGTGGTATGTAGAAACAGAAACAGTTGCCGGAGTGTTTAAAATTCAAACATCAAAGTCAAAACTGATCCGCACTCGGATTAGATTAACACTTCTGCTGGCTTATTAGCACTTTCCGTTCAAGGCTACTGTCTCCTCAGTCACTGCTGTGCAGGTGTGAACGTGTTACATCAGTTCATCTGTAACTGCGGTGCGAACAAAAAATTGTTTCCCCACTTGCGATTGGTACGAAAGTAGAGCAGTGTGCAGTAATTTGTTTTTGTGGTTTGAGGGTGTGTCTGGTGCTGAAACAACTCACAGAACAGCATAAACAGAGGTGTTTGGATACGTGCAAACTAAATATAGGAAGGTGAAAATACAGTGCTCATTACAGTGAGACGCTTATTGAAGAGTTCAAGCCTAAACTTCAGATTAAACGCAGAGGACTGATGTCCGAGGGCATCGTGATCTCGCATGACGATGCATGTCCGGACACTTCCGCCCACACTGTCGACACACTGCAAAAACTTTATTTTGAGGTGTTTAAGCATCCATAGCCCATATTTACAAAGCTTCCTAGTGATGAAATTCTAAGAAAATTCTTAGGACTGTGACATTTTCTTAGAAATTCACCATAAATTTAGGACTAAATCTTAGTAAAGATAAAAATGATTCATGAAACATCTTAGACCTAAAAACAGCTCCTACAGTAAAAAATTGGAGGACTTTTAAAAGGCTTAAGAGTTTCTATAGCAGAGGACAAAATGGTGGAAGGAAGAAATATTGTACAAACACTACACGTAAAAGTAAACACTGCTCTTCTGTCCAATTTGGTTTTCTTGTAGTTTTACTTCCTTCTATCTCTCCTGAATTGTTGACTACAGTACCTACCATCCAAAAGTGCATTTTAAATAGATTGTCCTGCAATCATATAAATTGGTAAAAGCTGACCCATATGCTCGCATCAATCTGAAATGGATTACAAGTAATAAAATCAAAATGGTAAATAAATGTAAGAACTTATAGTTAATGTAGTAACAACTGTGTGGAAATTGGTAGCCTCAAAGGTAGTCACATTTTCAACATTTGGCCGTTTTAATTAACTTTAAAATATTTAGCCTATAACAGAAACTTTGCTTAAAGTAGCCTGTATTCATAATGATAATTTTTTTTATATAGTAGCATTATGATTTCACTGTCTATTCTATTATCATATATTTTCACAAAGAGGGCATTTTAAGACCTTTTTTTTTATCAACCAATCACAGTCCTTAAATTGCTGCGTCATCTCTAGCAACGGGGTCAACCACACCTACTCACTAAGATAAAGGTTTTTGTACTTTCCTTACTCTGAGAAGTTTCCTAATTCACTTTTAGTCTAGGACTTTTCAGCCTAACATAGGAGCTTTCTGAAAGAATTCTAAGAAGCTTTGTGAATACACCAGATCTCTAGAGCTCCATCAGACTTTCGCCTGTTTGGTCCCCTGAAAGCAAATCTAAGAGGGCGAAGATTCACTTCTGATGAGGAAGTGAAGACAGCGGTGCATTCGAAGATTATTTGAAATAATTATGTATTTTTCTTTTCCAAAAGTTAATTAAAATAAATTCTACAGCAAGAGTGCAGATCATTTTTGACTCACTCTCGTATATGCAAGACCAGGCAACCACACACCTACAGTAAAAAAAAAAATTCTCTTTAAATCTGGAGTCTCTTTCCACTGACATGAGGAAGACGAGGGGGCTGACCGATGGCTCATAGCAACAGAGTGATTATATGCTCACAGTGTGGACTGCTATAGTAGTTTTACCTGATAAAACTGTCAATAAGTTTAGGTACACAGTACATATTACTGTATGTAATATCTATTCGATGTGGAAAAGGAGGAACAAACAAACGCACCCTGATCTTGACGTGTGTTCTCTTCCTCTGCCACTTCTCCCTTGGCTTGGAGGGTGTAAACTCTGAAACCTCCTTCCCATCCAGCTCCAGAATACTGGAGTTCTCATGCCTCATTACCTGAGAGCAAAAGAGAGATTCATACAAAAAAAGTAAGAATACAGATGGACAGCTTGATGAAATTGTTCTGAAATAATTTTTAGAAGTGAAGAAAGTGCTTGTGGAAAGCAGATCTAACAGTACCTGTCTGAGCAGAAAGGACACAACATCTGTAGACTCCCAATAGGAAGCGTGGAACAGGTGAGGTAGAGCCACAGTGGGAAAGGCAGTCAGGGCATCAGGGCAGTACAGGGCAAAGTCAATGCGCTTTGTCCCCCACCAACGAGCAGCGACTACAAGACCATTTAAAAAAATTAGAATCCAACAGCAACAGATGAAGGAGTTCCAACACGGTCTCTAACACACAAAAACACTGGCAGCTGATCTACAGATTTAGGATAGAACAAGTACTCTGGACAGTCTGACTTTCTTGGACTAAGCGACAAAAGGTCAGAAGATATGGCACAGGTAAATGTGAAGGGCAGTGGAAAAAGAAGTGAAGTGGAAACACTGGAGGGCACTGGTTCGTGCTATGGTGAAGATATCATCTTCTTCCTCCCACAGCCTCACAAGAGTGAGTCCAAGCCGCCAAATACACGTACCCAAACCCGAATCTCGTCCTGCTTCAGTACCGCGGAGAGCACCTGTTCACAACAAGATAGCAGCCTATTCACTGGAGAGCAGCCCAAGCAGGACAGGAAAGTGAAATGAGATACAGCTGGCAGCTTCCTGTTTCAGCAAAGCCAGAAAAAACCAAGAGTGCTCTAAACCTAGCTCTAATGACACCAGGACAACATGGTGAGCGACGTACGAGGCCACTCAGACTCCTTCCGCTCACAAACAAATTTACAGGAACCCACACAATTCTGATTTAACTGTTTCAATCGATTTTTGTGAATTCTGTGAAAAAGTCTTGAGGCACCCCATATTTCTTCATATTTTTCTTCCAAAAGGCCAGACTTTCTTGTATTTAAAAAAAAAAAAGTAGTCTTAAGGAATAGTTCTCCTGACTTCCTGAGGGACATTTCTTTGGATCTCAAGTTTTTGAGAAACAGGTTCATAAGATGAGATGTTCAGGCCAGTGATTAATATACTGGTGATAAGACTGATAAGATATGGGGGGGGGGGGGGGGGGGGATATATATTTTCCGGTATCAATCAAGATTCTTTTGCGTGTAAGAAGCCGTGTTAGAAGCCGTACATGCCCACGTGCTCGCAGCCACTCGACCCACACACTAACTGTCTAGTTTTGAGTTTTGAGAGTTTGGAGGTGTTTGAGGCTGTAAAATGTTACAGTTTCTTTTTAATAACTCTAAACTGTTTACACAGAGATACGAGTAAAAATTTAGCTTTTTTTGTTGTTTAGTTTAATATTAAGTTAAATGTTAAACTCTTGTATTTGAAGTTTGTATTGTTTAAATGCTGTCCTTGACTTTTAAGTGAGAAAACTAATGTTATACGGTACGGGTTACATTCAATTGATCATTAAACTTTTTTAAAGGATTAAAATCATAATAAAATCAAGGAGGTAACGTGATAACATCGTATCGGGTGGTGACTGCTGATTCCCATCCGTACTGGTGATCCTGTGTGGTTGGAACAGACGAGAGGGGAAATGAGGTTGCTGCTGAGGTTGTTAAATAAACAACCAATTTTTTAAATGTATCTTTAGATACTTTTGCAGCCTGTCACATTAAAACATTTGTGCCCATTTTTTAAAATTACATTTAATATGAATAAATGTGGGGTGGCTGAAGACTTTTCCACAGTAATATAATACAGAAATAATCTTTAAAGTTTTAAGCAAACAACCACCAGGGATGCAGCGCCGGCAATACTGGGTGCAAGGCAGACTGGGATGCCAGTCCATCACACTATCCAGACAATCATTCACACACATTAGCAAATTTGTGTTTAAAGCATGCTATTGAACAGTGGAAGGAAACCAAAGAACCCAGAGGAGTCTCACATGAACATAGTGAACACGTGAAGATGTGAACAACTCTGCACAGACATTAACACTTGAGTGAAGTTGAAGATGGAACATTTTTACAAAATGTACCTAAATATCACAAACTAAAACACTGTTTTCGGGAAAAACGAAACAATAATAAAGTTCGTGATATTGCGATGACGACCTTTTCCACGTGAGACAGGAACGCAGAGTAAAATATTCAAATAGATGAGGATTTCCAGTATTTAAAAATCAAATGCCAGTTTTAAACAACTCCAGGGCAACCACAGAATATCATGCCAGAGACAACATGTTCATTTAATGCATCTTCACAGGCAAATTCATCCTCCAGAGAGACACAGAGAAAGCTCGGTTTTGCAGATGAAGACTCTATGGTCATGGTATGAGTGACAGAGCGGAGTGAGGACTGAGAAAAAGAGAAGCTAGAGTACAGTCTGAAGATGCAGAGAACTGCGGTAGGGTTTAGTGAGCGCTAACAGGGCAGGACTGGGTGGTTCAGACCAACAGGCACATGGGACAAAAACAGCAATGAAGAAGAGGAAGAGGAAGGCCCGTGTTCCTCCACGCTCCGGCAGCAGTACCTTGCTCGATATCCAGCTGCATGCTCGGCGATGGAGGGCTGGAGTCGGGGAGAGGGGAGGGTTCGAAGCAGCTCACCTCATCTGAGCCTGCCGCTCTGCTACTGAGCAACTTGTAGCGGGCTTTCGGGGATGGACTTCTCGAGGAGATTTTGTTATAAGGGAGGGCCAGCTGGGACAAAAGGCTAAGCTTTTTGGACTGATTGAGATGGCATGCTTGTGCTAAGAGATAAACAAAACAACAACATAAAAGGAGGAAAGCTGTAAAGGTAATACTGGACATTTTATATTTGACATACTGACCGTGTGGCAAAGTGTGTGGGGAAAAAAAGAAAAAAAAACCACTTGCGCACACATACTGTACATGAGACTCCAAGATTTTTAGAAAACTTTAAATTAAACAATATATGATAATTTCCTGGAAGCCTGTTATGCATTACAGCGCAATTTGTCTTTTTGACATTTGCGTGCACGAGATACACGAGTGTGTATGCAGTATATGTTCATGTTTACTTACTATTGGCAATATTGGAGGCAGTGTAACTATCAGCCAGGCCGGACACCTGGCTGGCGATGCTGACCTCACTGGGTCTTCGAACGATGCGGGACGCTTGGGCTGAGGCAGGAGACGAGGGGTAGGAGTTCTCCAGGAACATACCCCCGTGAGAATGCATTACATCCGCTAGGAGCACAAAGACAAACATTAACTTCAAAAAACGAGTGCAGAGATGTTTCCTTTCGTCCAATGTTAAGGTCAGAATACAGCTGTTAAAGGTTCTTTTTGATCAAGCTGAATGATTATACTGTACCTTTGCTTGTTTAAAATAGGTAATATATATATACACACACACACACACACACACACACACACACACACACACACACACACACACACACACACACACACA
>JAQQZT010000009.1:7629210-7656917 GCA_030068275.1 Clarias platycephalus | reverse complement strand
TCTCCACATCATTGCATTCAGTTTTTATTCACAATTTGTTTAGTGTCCCAACTTTTTTGGAATCCGGTTTGTAATATCATATAACATTATTTATATTTCATTGGTCAGAAAAGTGTCGAATAATTTTCTCTAACACAGCTGCGCTGGCTGTAACTAAAATGCGCTTGTTTTGATACGTTATCGTTTCCATAGTAACAGCATATACACAGGGTCCTGTAATCTTAGTTTAACATTTTTTAAATGAGATGTTGCAAAAAATAAATAAATAAAAAATAAAAACATATCCAACATTAAATGGTCAAAAATCAGGAGAAGCTCATATCTGAATTAAAACTTGTAATCGTTTAGAGACTGTTAAAATTGGAATAAATCACTTTATAACAATATGCTGCTTTTTATTTCGTGCCTTATCCTTATTACTGCAATACAAACAATAATGCATTTTTAAATAAATTTAAAAAGGCATATGTCCGAGTTTGAACACTCTATCCCATTAAAGACGTATTCTTTTCATAAACTCAGAAAACACCCCCACCCCAAAAAAAAAAAAAAAAAACCTTCTGTGCCAAGTCTTCCATTACTCACTATTTAACTACTTTTTTCATCTATCCTCTCTCTCTCGCCCCTTGTTTTATTTCTCCTGCACGGCAGATTGATTAAAAGCCTCCTGCTGGAGAATTTGGCAGACGGCCACTAGGTGTCCCCTCTGCACGGTTTCGCTTTTGAACTTAGTTATGCAACAAGCACAGGGCGCTTCCCCCTGCAAAGGCTACGCCTGCAGTCTGCCTACGTCTCGGCCTGAGCCTCCAGCGCCTCTTCCCATAATGCATCAGAACACGGGCGTTGAACAAGCACCGTGTGCGTGTGGAGGCACGGATGATTCTTAACTAAAAAGCCTGGTGTTTCAATCCGCTCGGGAGACGAGCATGAACGCGTTACGTAACAAGGTTAAGAAGGACGACGCACTCTGGCCTGATTTTCTGCAAGCACACGACTTGAACTTTGCATCTGAATCATAAGGATTCACGATCCCGGTGCAAACACTCGTGCACGTGTGAATGTATTTTGCATGACTAATACAGGGATAGAGGACACTATCTGTACTTGTGTGGACAGACGGCATGCACACACTGTAGTGAACGTGCACAGAAAGGCAAATCAGTGTGTATAGATTCTTCATGGGAAATCTAAAAATAATCATGAGGCACCATCCTTACCGATATCTCGCTGCCTTTTCTCCGCTGAAGACAAATTAAAGACGTTGTTGTGGGTCCCTGTGTCTGGCTTGTAATACGTCTCGATGTCGATAGAGAACTTCTCCACGAAGGGACACGTGTAACTGGAAGACACAGAGGAACACCTCGTTTACATTTGACATTTCATGTACGTACTGTAACTCGCACAACAAGCCCTAAACAGACGACCGTGCATGCAGGAGAGGATTCTTTTCTGGATTTGTTCTTGCATAAAATAAAAAAATTAATTAATAAATCTGCTGAATGAAACGCAGCACGGCTGCACGTCCTTCTGTGCTCTCGATACCTGTTGAATTCTCAGTTCTGCTCCGTCAGAAGGTGTTGATTGGTCTCGTATAACACCTGCTCTGACAATAGTGATGGTTATTATTTATATCACAGGTTTATATCCGGACTCTCGGTGTAACGTGTTTTTGTTTCTATAGTAACAACTTACCGTAAATATGGACTTGTAGGGCTGGTGCTCGACATAAAAAGATTTTTTGTGTTTAAAAACTGTCGTGTATTGCAATGCGCATGGTGTATCTTCAGGTTTGGTATCATACATTAAAACGAGCCTTACATTTTCCCACATTTATTTCTCAGCACTTCTATAAAGAACTAATTCCGGTGCT
The DNA here is from genome assembly GCA_030068275.1 of Clarias platycephalus. NCBI lineage: Eukaryota > Metazoa > Chordata > Actinopteri > Siluriformes > Clariidae > Clarias > Clarias platycephalus. The sequence goes on along the minus strand of JAQQZT010000009.1, from coordinate 7,655,047 downwards.
ACAAGAGGAGATTATCTGCAGGCTTGAACATGTCATCTCAGACATGTAAATTGCTAGCAGAAGACGATGATACCTGGTAAGTTCCTGTTTGAGAACCTAAAGTGCATGCACACTATCTAACTTAACTACTGCTATAAACCAATAAAGTCATACGCTTGATACAGGATATTATAATATCCGGTGTGTGGGAAGCTGGCTAGCGGGAGGCCGTTTACTAACTTTTAGCTTTGTGTGTGTAATAAATGCAGAAATTGGGCAATCTGTCTTACCGGGTGCGAGTGTAAGGGTAGGCGTTCCAGGACTCCTCCTCCACCCGTAGAGCAGCTTTGGGTAGGATGGAGCGGAACCAGCTGGGGATGTGCTGGCCGATGTGGTACACTTTGTGAGTGTACTGTCCCGTGCCGCCGGGCCCGTCCGTGTAGGGCCGGTTCTCCAGGATCTCCACGCCACTGCCCTCGCCTTCGCTCTCCTCGCGGCTCTTTTTCTGCAAGCGAACGTCAGGGTTTTTATTATTAAGTAAGTGTATATAATATCATAAGGATAGAGAAGTATCCCGGTGTGCAGTTCTCACTAGTATTCAACTATTCCAAAAAAAGTAAATAAATGCCAAAAAATGTAAGCATAATTTATCACAAAACCATAACTGTACATGCTTTTATACAGTACATAACAAAAACATCATTCAAATTCCCTAATAGTTTGTCTTTCTACAGAATACACTTTCTGGAAACGTCATAAGTTTGTCTCTGTAGCCATTATGATCCCAAACATGGGAGTGTCTTCATGGTTATCACCCTAAAAATGTGCATGTGTTAGTCTTACTGATTGTTCGGTATGCGCTTGTTCATCAGGCATGGCTGCATCATTAGTAAGTCACATGACCACATGTCTATGCCGAACCTCTGCCTATGCGGAACTCTTTTTAATGCCTATGTTTAAGACTCTTGATGAAATTTCCCGTGAATGAAGGCTTGAAGACTTCAAGCTGTTCAGACTTCAGTACGGTGATGAGACTCTTAGCTGCAGTAAAACATCTGACTGGTGCAGATGTTGTAAAGAAGGCCGCCGTACGTCTGAATGAAGATCCCGGCCGAGGTGGCTCCTGGATCACTGTAGTCATTTCTGGGAACATTCAGTGAGTGGAATATCAACAGATAACTTCTCTAACTTGTGGAAGAGACGCGTCTGTCTGTGGGAACTGTGCACACAAACATTCACAAGCACCACTTGCACATTACAGGAATTCGGCTGGGAGTTAAGAAATTGCCACAAGTTTGGGCCATTAAAGGAGTTCCTGGGGGAGGCACGGTGGTGTAGTACTGTCGCCTTGCACCTCCAGGGTCTGGGTTCGATTCCCGGACAGGCTCGATTTCTGTCTCTGTGTGCATGGAGTTCGCACCCGTGCTTGGTAGGTTTCCTCTGGGTACTCTGGTTTTCTCCAGAGTCCAAGGACCTGCAGATTAGTCTAATTAGCGTTCCCAAATTGCCGAGTGTGTGAGCGAGTGTGTGTGTGTGTGTGTGTGTGTGTGTGTGTGTGTGTGTGTGTGTGTGTGTGTGTGTGTGTGCACCCTAAGTCTCCTGGTATAGGCTCCAGGTCCCCACGACCCTGAATACAGGATAAAGTGGTATAGACGATGATTGAGTAAGTGAGCGAGGAGTTCCTGGGAGGCCAGCGTTTCAGACGTGAAGCAGGTTGTCCGATCATGGCTCCGACGGACTGAGAAAATTATCTGGGATAAGTGCATTAGTATAATTTCATAATTACGCAGATGATTAAATAGAGAAGTAAAGGAGGTTTTTACTCTCAGAACTGTTCTATATTCTCAAGGGTTTGACTTGAACGTATGCCAAGAAAAAAGCCTCTTATGCCCACAGAACATGTGTTCACATTACTCCATGTAAAACAACTCCAAACAGAATGGGGCGTTAGAAACATTTTCAAGAATGACTTTTCCATAAAAGCATGTTTTTAGAAACTGGAGCATGGCTTTAAGGAAAGTCGGTGCACTGAGGCAGAAACTGGGGGAACAAAAAAAAAAAAAAAAAAAAAACATTTTAATCAGGATTTTTGAAAAACATCAGCAGTAATGCTCAAGCCCTGTTACTAATTAGGATACAGTAAGACCATTAATAAATCGATGTGTGGATTAACAAACTGTAACAAAAGAACATTATGGGAAGAAGCTCTTGCAGAATCTGGCAGTACCACCTCAAATACCCTGGGACCTCCTGCAGGTGGGTTATCCTAGCCACATCTTTAGCCTCCCAGCCTAAAACCTATATGCTTTTGCATTACGTAATGCTCCACATCCTACACCAGATGATGATGATGATGAAGAAGAATATCCCACTGTGAAATGTCATACAGGTGAAAGGAGCGAGGTTTCTCTGATTCCTTGTTTGTGATTCCAGCAGAACCGGGAGAGAACTTTGTGGCGCTCATCTTGAGGACAGGTACGATTGCTCCGAGAATCAGAAATTAAAATGCTCTCTCATCAGTCAAAGCAGCACTGTTTAGCTCAATGGTAGTAAATAGAGATGATATGGTGACGTGTTTAGTCATGAAGTATGATCAGTTGACTTTTTTAAACGCATTTACTGTACATCTTTTTAAGAGTGATTTCGTTGTGATCTGTAGGACGGAGATTCTTCACTCTAATTCTTCAGCACAAAGACACTTTCCTTTTCTATTAAAAACCTCAAACAGACCACGGCTTGTTACAATTCTATAAATTATAGATGAGGAACTTGTCAGAGACGCAACATTTCAAAGGGTTGAGGTAGGTTTTTTTTACTTTAAAGGACCGGTATCTCCTACACACAGTGAGGAGAAATACATATGCATAGACTTTAATACTGCTTTTGCTATTTAATGTAATTAATGAGGAGTCTGTAGTCATATGCTTAGACAAAGATTTGTTTAAATAGCGGAAATGATAAGGAGAATTTGGGGGGGAGGGGGGGGGGGGGGCGCATGTTGACATCACAAAATAAGACTAACAAGTCTTTCCAGTTTTCAGTAGTATGTCTTGTGGAGCATTGTGGCTCAGCATCGGCCAATGTTATGAGAGACTGATAGGCAATATTAAAATCCTCCATAAATACACCAATCAGGCACAATATGGTCACCACAAAACATGTGCACATTGACATTAATTGTCAAATATCTACCAGGGCACACAAGAATCGTTTATCCTCACAGGGACCTAAAGTCAGATTGTCTGGTCCGGTCCCACAGAAAAGCCAAAGTGGCACAAATCTCTAAAAATAGTCAATGCTGGTCATGACAGAAGTGCACCAGAACACCACAGCCTTTGGTTGGGGTCCAGCAGGCAAAGAGCTCAAGGCTGCCTCCAAACTGTCTAGATCCCAAACTGAACGAGCGCCATGGGATGCGCCAGACAAACAAGTGCGATCCACAGAGGCCACACCCGCCAACCTACAGCACCCGAAGGATCTGCTGCCAACGTCCTGGCGCCAGACATCACAGCACACCTGCAGAAGTCTTATGGATTCAAGCACAAGGGGAACCTACACAATACTGGGCGTAATGTTTTATATTGTAAAAAAAAAACAACAACAAAAAAAACACTAAGGACACTAAATATTCAGGATCTTCAAAAACCATCAAACATGATGATAAATCTCGCCCTTATGAGAACCGTCTCAGGAAACAAAAGACCACAACTTCTCTCTGAGACTTAAAAAAAAATCCCCAGTTCAGAGCACCTCAGATTACATCCTGCATGAAAGCTTCACGAAGCTGAAGCAGCAGACACACCACATCATCAACTATTCGATGGAGTTTTCGGATGCCTGCAGCGTTGTTGATGTAGAAAACACAATGAAATTCCACAGAATGAAACTATTTCAGGAGCAAGCAGCATCGCCTTCTATTTACAAAGCAGTCCATGGACGTCCTACAACAAACTCCTACAATCAAGGCCATGAAAATAAGTACAGAATCCAGAAACCTCCTGAAGAATTACCTTCATCTCTATGATATGAATTGGCATTGCAAAGAACATCTTCACTCAAGCCTTCCTGCAGGAAAACACAGTGCACTCTCTACTACAGCACCACAGGAGGCGCTACGCAGCTCCAACTCTAACAGACATTTCCTCAGGAACCCAGATCAGCACTCACCCATGGTAACGAGTTTGCATAAACGAGTTTTGGAAATCACGAGGAGCGTTCAAGCCAAACCGGGACTTTTGATTGGTTAAAAACTCCCCTTATTGCTACACCAATGCACTTATCCCAGTCTTTCACTAGTGCTTGAATAGCATCAAGGTAGAAAGTTTTCTCAGTACGCCAGAGCCGTGCTCAGACTCCCTGCTTCACGTTGGCCTCCCAGGAACTCCCACATTAATGGCCCAAACATGTGGAAACATACGTTTTCCTGTCGAGTTCCTGTAATGTGCAAGTGGTGTTGGTGAATGATTGTGTGTAGAGTTCCCACGGACAGATGCGTCTCTTGCACATGTTGGCAAAAAAGTTATTTTCAATTGATTTTCATCGACATTCAACTAACTGAAAGTTCACGGGAACGACTGCACTGTGCTCCGGGATCGCCATTCACGGACATACTGTACGGGTTTGTTTAAAACGTTTGTGCCACTGCGCTTGAAGTCTTCTATAAATGTCAAATGGTTCTACGCCTCTGTTCATGAGAAATTTCATCACAGGCCCCAGGTTTGACATGAACGCCCCTCGTGATTTTCCTGTCCTTATAAAGCCAACAGAGCACTTCCTGGCCTGGCTCAGAGCTCTTGTAGCTACTGTTCTTGCGCATCGATAATCACGAATAGCATTTGGTTTCAAAACAAACCAAGCTAAGCACATACATCAAAACCTTGTGGTAAGAGGCTTTGCACGGCAGTGCTGTACGATTCCCCTGAACGAAGCCCACTGTGCCGCACAGTAACAGCACCTTCTGGTTTTGAACAGGTTGTGTAGATCCTGCCACCCGCGTCGCCCTCACCATAACCACCAAATAAATACAGTCTGACACAAGATCATGAACGATTACGCAGACAGAAGCTGTTTTAATGTTATTTAGTAAAAAGGGAAAAAAAAAGCCCTCATTGGAACAGGAACTAAACAGTTTCACATCTTCACAAACCACTTTTGATCCTTGGCTGTTGGGTTTGACCTTTTTCGTAGCTTAACCTTCTATTAAAGCAAAACTGTTCAGATAGATGAAGGACAGGTTCAAGGACTGACTCATGAACTCGTCTGAATTAGCAAAATATCATCTGGCTTATTAAAAACAGACGAGTCGTATTTTAAAGTTTATGACTAAGAGCATCAGCGGTTACTATGGTGAAAACATTGACACGGATATCCGGCTGTACTCTGACATCTTTACTTATTATGGCGAGTTAATGCACGGCGAGTGAGGAGAAAGGTTTGTGGTATTAAGTAAATGGAAGTGACCGGAGAGAGATTGGATTACTTAAGAGGATGTACAAGTGTATAAGGATAAGACGGAGACCTGAACATGGTTGTAAAAATTTGCATTAAAACAGAAGGAAAAAAAATATTGAAGTAATATTAATGATGCACCAGTTGCATTTATTATTCCAGACGAGTGTCTGGTTTTTGGAGGATACTCAGATTTTATGAATGCCCCATTGTACAGAAGGATAACAGTGGCACAAATTCCTCAAAGCAAAATAGCGAGTTGAATTACATGAACTAAACAAAAAAAAGTTGCAATAAAAATGTTAGATTTTTTTTTTTGCATTTAAATTTGCATTTAAAACGCTTGAAATATTCGGCACTGTGATTTATTATGGTTGTATATTTCAAATGAAAATGTATTTCAACCATTAAAAATTCAGTGCCTAAATGTTGACCTTCGAAAATGTATTCAATGGTTACAAACACCCTCGTCATTATTTTTAAACCTCACAAATTATGGCTGCCAAAATTCAGGTCTTTTGCGTTTTACCACATAACAGTTTTTTTCCGCCGCTCACCTGGCAACCCAGGCAAGTTAGTTAGAACAGTACGTTCCGATCGGTAATCGGCGAGTCATCGCTCTTCCTTTGATATCCCGGATGTGAAGACCTGAAATATGGCGATAAAAAAATAACCCTTATCATCCGGAGATCACTGGTTCGGTTCCCGGGTGATGCTGTAACCTCTCGCAGCCGGAGGTCTAGAGAGAGCTGATTGGCCGAGCTCTCTCAGAGGGGATGGATGAGAGGTACTTCGTGCTCCCACATTAATCACGGCTCTACCGCCAATCAGGGGCATCAGTGAGCTCACAAGGAGCGGATAGCGCTGTTCTCCGAGTGTGTTACTCCGCCCCCAACGGTGCGTGAGCGAGCCGTTCGAAAAGATGTGGTTGGCTGGCGTCACGTGGTTCGGAGGAAACACGCGATAGTCCTCGGCCCTCCCTGACTGAGTGGTAGTAGAAGCTTAATGTGAGAGCGCCCCTAGTGTCGGGGAGGAATTGGACACGACTAAATTAGGGAGAAAATCTGGAAACAAATAATTAAATAAATAAAACGACGATGATATTTTTATAATCAAATAAATTTTCACAAATATAAGGTGATGCTGTAAATTCCGTCGAATTTTAAACACATGAATTAGATTTTCATTGAAAATATACAACCACAAATTGCCATAAATAACAAAATTTCAAGCATTTTAAATGCTTTAAACATTTTCCCCAATTTAGATCAAATTGCAATGCAGGGGAAAAAAATTATCCCTTTTTATTGCAACAAGTTTTTGCTCGGTTCATGCTATTTTGCTTTGAGTAATTTTTGCACTGTTACACGTCCATACCACTAGGGCATTATAAGTATTCAAACCTAGAGATTAAGATTCAATTATTTAATCACATGTACTTTACAGTACAGCAAAATCATTATTTTTTTCATGTACCTGGAGCAGACAGGGTTATGGGGGCCTTGTTTAAAGGCTCAACAGTGGCAGCTTGGCGGTGCTGGGCTTGAACCTGCAACCTTGCTATCACTAACTCCAGACTTTGATCCACCACTGCCCCATAATTCAGTGCTTTCTCAGGATAAAAACAGGGAGGGTTGTATGAGGAAAGGCAAATCAAATACATAACCCACAAAACAGCTGCACTGTAGGAATATCAGACGAGGAGTAGAAGTATTAGCTGTTTCTCTTCTTAGAAAGAGAGAGCATGAAGAAAATAAACGGCGGACATGACAACGACGCGGGGTTGTTGCAGGATCCTCCATCGCCGGGACCGGGGACTGATGTCTACACAACACACCTGCATTTTGACTCGGTGAAGAGGAATGAGCAGCCGGAGAGAGTGTGCGTGTGTGTGTGTGTGTTTGTGTGTGAGAGAGAAAGAGAGAGATGTCAGCAGCTAGACGTGGCAGGTGTGGTGGAGGCACAGCAGGACAGAGTGGCAGAGATGGACGGAGAGAGAAAGGGAGAGACGGATAGATGGATGGATGGAGACGGTGGCTGTGGTGGTGGTGTGTACAGCTCTGCTACTGCTCTCCTTCAGCAGCACTTCATTAGGGTGCTGACAGCTGAGATCAGGCCCGACACCCGCCGCCCAGACCGCCATCAATCCCTCCTCCTCCCCCTCCTCCTCCTCCACCTCCTCCAGTCGCCGTGGAAGAGCTGCTCCCTGTGCCCTCTGTGCATACACACGTACACACTCTCTCTTACACACGTACATAAAGAGCATGCGGTGGTTGTACGCAGTTTTCCCCCCGTGTGTGTGAGATTTCAACAGAAAGTATCAGAGTTTTAAATCGGTTTCAGAAAACGTAAAGATAACCGGATGTTTATACGCCACTGAATTGCCCAATACGATGCCATCGCTCGTGTAAGCTCTGTTAGTCGAAGGAAATGATGCGCGACTCGCGAACGTGACGCAATTCCAAATTTCCTCAGGGATGTGAAACGTACCAAAGCAAAAAAACTTTTTTTTTTTTTTTTTAACCGTGTTATCTACATCATCTGCAAAGGGAAATCATTATTCTTTGCCAAAGAACACTCAAGTCCAATTTGAGGTTTCAACCCTCAACCGGGACGAAATGACATCACTGCTAATGATGTGTTTACCAAGAACAACAACAAAATCGATTATATTAAAGCTCCACCCATGTGGACCAACATTTAATGATTCTTTGACTAAATTACAGCCAGAAAGTGTAATTACTGCGTGAGATCCTGATCTAATACGCTCGTTCCTGTGGTGAGAGAGTGGAATTGGGAATATGTGCAAAAAGGGTCGTATATTTTCGGTGGTACGAGTGTCACCGCGATGCTGCCGATGGCGCAGATGGACAGATGTGGACAGATGTGCGCCCGCCCACGGGGCACGATCGCACACAGATCGCATGCCAGGAAGAAGATCTCCTCGACGTGCGCCACCTTCGCTCAGAGCTTTCGAGGAGCACGGTGTGTGACACGACATCGGCACCCGACACCTCGAGTAACGTTCGTGTCGGAATATGGGTGAACGGAAAAAGTGCCCACAAAGTCTGAAAAGAAAAGATGAAAAAGCATCACTGGTACCACCAACACCTTCGCCACAGCAGATGTCTTCGCGGGACACGAAGCAGCATATCAGGGATTTATCCCTGCCGAGTCCCAAACGTTTTGAGGCGTCGTCCATGCAGGAGGTGGTGCAGGAACGTTCGCAGCAATGTCCGGCTTCTTTCCTACAATCGTCACCCTGCTAAACTCTAACGTGGGTGGCACTGTGGTTGGTGGTTAGCACCGTCGCCTTGCACCTTTAGGGTCCAGGTTCGATTCCCGCCTCTGTGAACACGGAGTTTGCATGTTCTCTCCGTTCTTGGTGGGTTTCCTCGACACGTCGCCGCAATAAACTACTATTTTATTTAAAAAATAATAATTCTGGAGCAGAATGGTGATACTCAAATCAGCACACAAACAGATGAGAATTCATAATTGAATTTTCGAATTTTCCCCCCATCTCTAATACACTGACAAAGTTCTATTAATCTCCATCTTTTTTTTTTATACATAGAATCATAGCCACACAGAGACACTGACACTGAGAAAAAAACAAAACAAAACACAGAAAGAGAGAGAAAAGTGCCCCTTTGACACCCTGTCACAACCAGTATTATCTTATCAAGTGTTCCTCATCGTGTCGTTTATTAATATTATGTACACAATGCGAACAGAAAGTGGTGCTTTCATGCGACTTTTTAGAAAAGCAAAAAATGTCCTACTGCAAGCGTGACCAATCACCCCGTCCCCCGTCCCCCCAACCCTATCACGCCACACCACCTCCCCCCTCCTGTGTGGTCGAGTTCCAAATGGTGGTCCTTGTGGTCACTCTGCAGGGTGCACAGCTCCATGGTGACACACCCTGTGTGGAAAGCATTCGCCATCAACACAGAGCAGTTCGGGATTCTGTGTGCTGGCGCGAGTGGCGAACGGACCGCGGTAAATGTCGAGCCGCTGAAGAAAAGAGGAGGGAAGAAAAAAAAAAAAAAGAAGATGACGTAAAACGTATGAACGGAAAAGCGGGTGACGTTGGTGACGCGGCGTTTCGTTCGGCTCGTTCATTTCAGAGCACTTATCCAGACTGTGTCGAGAGTGGCGACACCACTCAGCCTTAATTAACTTACAGCTAGCGCACACATTATCTCTGCCAATTCCCCCCATCCCAATAATGACTTTTACCCATTAAATATTAATATAAGGAAAGTGCAAGGAGAGGGGGTGCACACACACACACACACACACACACACATGAAAGCCTCGTGTTGAGTTTACGACAGTAATACACAGTCGTTTCTTTTTAAAGTAATTTATAAAGGGGGAAAAACAAAAAAATAAAATAAAATAAAATAAAAAACTCAGAGCTCCTGGGCTGATTCGATTCGTTTATTCTAGTGATGGATTGTGTTCATGTGACTCACGCTAAAATTAAAAATGTCCAAGTCAATACAGGAACTTTCAGCCACTCATCTAAACTCCGTACAACTTTGTTCGAGGTAGGACGCATCTCTCACAACGAGAGCAAAGCAAATCAGCAGGAACCATATTGCACTCCAGACAATGCAAATCATCCGTCCGGAAAATCATCTTCATTTTCCTATCCAGTCCTGGTCGTCTATAGGATTTTTTTTTTCTTTTCTCTCCCCCAGCCACCCCTCCTCCTTCCTAAATCCAGCTGACCTCTTTGCAAACGCGCCTCCGGAGTCCGTCTCGGCGGCGGGAAACAAAATCAGAGGAGTTTAAAATAAATAAATAAATAAATAAATTTAAAAAGTTGCCATAGCAACATGCCTGCATCATCACCATCTTCATCACCACCACCATCATCATCATCATCACCACCACGACCTTTTCCTCGGTCTCCCCTCCCCGACACCACCACACACACACACACACACACACACACACACACACACACTGCAAACAAATGATTGCAGCGAGCGCCACGCTCTCCTTGCTGATGTCACCGGTAACCATAGCAGCCGGAGCTCAGCTGTGACGCTGTGCGTGCGTGGCGGGGAGGTGGACGCGAGAGGAGAGAGTGATACAGAGACAGGAAAAGACGCCGGACGAGACGGACTCTGACACCCAAGCATTCTCGTTTTTTTCCCCTTTCCTTCCCTTTCCACTACCTGTAGTTACATCAAATAAACACGCTGCAGAATAATAGATAATAAATCGGAATAGTAAAAATAGGAAAACAAAAACGTGTCGATCATATTAGGTTCAACACCTTGCTCGATCGCGTCGGTCTGTCTGACTGACTGACTGACTGACTGAAAGCGCGCGCAGTAGCGCCGGCTGGATTGTTCTAGATCGCCTTGGCGGCTCGGAAGAAGAAGAAAAAAAAAAAGGAAAAAATCTGCCTGCGCCTCCTGACAACTGTTCTGACTCATGGTGCAGAGCTCATAAGACATATTCATGCCGCAACACCATCAGGAGAGGAATGAAAAGCCCACACAAGCCAGAGAGGGCATTTAATACTACACCGGCGGGGTCAATCTGCCAGTGTGTCGGTGTGCCACGCCGGGTGCCCGGCCTACCCTCAGCCATTAGACGAGCTCTGCCCTACCATGTCACACAGGCCGCAGCAGATGGCTGGTACACGTTTATAACATCGGTGTGTGTGTGTGTGTGTGTGTGTGTGTGTGTGTGTGTGTGTGTGTGTGTGTGTGTGGTGTTGAAGGGGGAGCTAAAATTAACTTCAGCAAGGACAATATGCATTCTAATCAGCTTTCCATGTGTTTACTATTACGTAATAGGGGACGATGAATCAATTATTTACACTAAATCTTTTTTTTTACTGTATGTAGCCCTGCTTTAGTGCTAAAAATAGCACCGCCTCACAATAGGACGAAAATTCACAAAAGGTGGGTACTGTGAGGCATATGCAGGGGTGTATCTTTCCCCACAAATAAATACATAAAAAAATAAATAATACATAATAATTATTATTAGCCGGCTTGGCTGGTCACATGGAAAAGAAGTAGTCTTCAAATAAAGTCTTACATCAGTGGAAAAATCTCTCTTATAGTACTAATATTTATTTATACATATAAAAAAAAATTTACGATTATGTTCATGAAGTAAATCTGTCCTGAGGCGTCTGTGGAAGTTTTTGAACTCCCGCTGCACAGTAGGTGGCTCAATAAATAAATAATAATCAAAACAACAAAAAATTAGATATATCAGCGGCAAGTTGCACCAAATCAACTATAACACTGACGCACTGACTGAAAAAATCCAATATAGTCTAATTTTGGAAATTAAGCCTCCGCCCGGAGGTGAGAAAGCTTCAGGCGTGTGATCGTTTCTGGAGCTGCCTGACTGTGCAGCGCTGTCTCGCCTGCCTGACAGCTGGTCTGACAGGATGCTAATTAACCTCTTAAAACCGCTGCGCGAGAGCCGAGCATGTGGGAGGACCGATAGGGACCTTCGGCCCCTTACAGAGCAGCCCAACCCACGTCCGTCTCTGCAGTCACGACCCACTCTCCACCAGAAAACAGAGACGCCTTCAGCGCCTACCGGCAGGAGATAAAGGCTGACCTGCTGACTTATGGAACGCCGCCAGCTCTACAGATCAAGATCTGCTTTTTATTTATTTATTTCTTTTTATAAATATTCCTGTGTGCGTGGGGAGTGTCGATTGATGTTGAATAGGGAGGGGAATGGTGAAAAGACAGGAAGCGCTTTCACAAAGCCCTTGCTTTCTATTTTAACACCTCAACAGTTTCAACAACAAAACAAAATGCCAAACGCGTAAGGTTTCCCACAGGAGCAAAGCCATGAGAATTCTTTACGTAACGAGCCTGAAGTCGAAACTGCCAGAAGATTTGTGCTGCTTATAGTTTATTTTCTTTCCCCAGCATTAAATCACAGCCTCGGTGTCTAGGCCTTGTCCTACAGGCAGAGAAAAGAACATATTTTCTGCACTACAAGATATTTCAAGTCTGTCAGGTTATGCTAGCTCAATGGCATGGCTGCCGGGGCAAGACCCAGTACAGTGCAGTAAGCATTGGGGCGTTGTGCTTTATTCAAAAACATTCCTGCTCTCGGAGATGCCCAAAGCCAGAATTTCTCTCAGTCGAGATTTGCTTTGCTCCCAGAAACAGGTGCGAGTTATGATTAATGATGTTATGCTAATAACCGATAATGTTTGTTTTGGCTAATAATGCGCCATAGCTCATTTCCATTAACCTGTACACCACGAAAGAGCGCAGTTAAAGTTCAAAGTTTGGAAGGTAGAAGGTGCAAAACCTCTGAAAAAGAAACAGCCAATCAGAGTTTAAGGGTGTTTTCACACTTTAGATCGTTTCTAAGTAAAAGTCTCCAAAATCTGGTCCACCTGAAAAAGGTTGCCGAAGCTAATCGCACCTCATCATGGAAGTGGACCACTGCGATAGTGACGTCAGACATTTTTCTTTTTAAAAATCAGTAATATGTGTGTTTAAACAAACTAGGAGCATACTGCCTGCTGTATTGAAGAGCGAAAATACGCAAGTGTACACGAGTATGGAGAATAATAATAATAATAATAATAATAATAATAATGTGAACGCTGGCTAGCTGAGAATTTGGGGAGGAGCAATCATTCCCGGGCACGGAACAATTCTACCGTGCTTAACGTGAATGTGCCCTAAGCTGAACAAGCAGGGTTGCCAGATTGGATAGGATTCAGGTTACTTTATCGTTGGCTGTAAAAATGGGTCGGTGATAAATAAGCATATCACCTCATAAAAGCACCAGCATTATGTTGTGATCTGGCAACCCCGGTGAGCACAGTGCAGGGACTTTAAGAATGCGACAATATTATTTGAGTGTGTGTGTGTGTGTGCAAAAAAAATTATAATTCAGTCATGCTCTCCCAGATTCATCACCACGTGCAGAGCTGCGGTACTGCCGTTACACCACTGGTCATTATTGCTCTTTTATTAGTAGTATTATGTTTGTTTAAACGGTTTGAGTTTCATTAATTTCTCCCACAAAACCACATAGTTATAAACTACAAAGTGCCTTTTTACCAGGATAGCTACCACCATCACACCCCTTACTATTGGGTGTAATAGCATTGCTTTACACACCTGTTTTACTGCTGCATAGCTACCTTTGTAAATCTAACGTTATTTTCAACAACCAGAGCATCCTTACTCTTGAATTTTGGAAAAAATTATAAGCAACTTTACTGCTCATTCAAAGTCTTCTCATCACCTTTGGATGACTAAAATAATTCATAATGTGTTAACTACTTATCGACCTTTTGCATCCGATGTCATCGCATCTGTCTGTCATGGCCCCGCCCACTACTGGGACGTTACTTACAAGATGCCAGTGCCAAAACCCCACACGTTATGCCACCTTACACACCACTTTGTCTCCTTAGTTCGTCGGCTAACTAGCTTCTAAACACAAGAATCCCTCTCGAACCCCTGGTCGAGGACACTACTTGGTGTGTGGAACAAGGGCTTTTACGCCCTACATACTATAGAGAACCAGCTTTCTATTTTATGCTATTTGGGATTCAACCCCAGAACAGTTAGTTTGTAAAGCGTGAAATGCCAGTATTAGTTAATGTTGCCTGCATTTTATTTTATTAAACATAAAGCACAGCATATTCCATGACATCATCTCATTTGCAACATAAGCACTGAACAGTAAAGCTAGCAAACGCCACCATATCCAGGGGGAATCAGATATTTGTACACCCTCTGAGGTAATCACTTTATGATAAGATATCAAACTCACTTATCTTTATTCCCGTCTTTTTTTATCCATTTTCACACGCTCGTTTCCAACACATCATACTGCATATGAAAATAATGAGCAGAACACAAGTTATCTCTTACCAGTTTACTCTTTTATTTGTGTGATCAGATAATCAAGTAGGTAATCAGATTATTGTTTTTTTTGTTCCGATATAAACCTTGGTTAACTTGCCGCCGCCGTACACTGTTGTGCCCGGTAATTAACAGTTCACCAAGACTGCGCAATCAGAATATATTTATTTGGACTGGGAGAAGAAGAAAAAAAACCCTTTCCATGAGTCAGTCTGACCTCTGATGAAGGAGTCCCTCGAAGCTGTTAGCATAAGCAGATCACAGATATGGTGCTGTAAGCTCCTGTATCGATTGTGGGTGTCACCTGATGACAATCAGCGTTTGCAATCTTTTGTTGTCAGCACGGGCTTATTGGCAGGCCGGAATACGCGTACGCGGCAAGTACTCTCCGACCTCCGTCAGCAGCAAACCCCTCTCGAGGCAGGAAACGCATGCCTGGCCGACAGGAAAGCCAACAATACAGCTAACGTGTCATTTGTTTATCTCAGCCTGTTTTTATTACAGGATGTAGTGTCTAAACATTTTTCCAAGTTTGTCCAGAGCTTCTTATTAAAGTGTCCAGAACTCAGATTCAGTGTCTCTGAGCTTTTGGACGTATCTGGTAATGTTATTGAAAATCACCAATTTGATAATACAGTAAGTCCCCGACGTACAAACGTTCGAGTTACGAATTTCCGCAGATATGAACGACCAGTGGGTCTACAGACATTCATAGATGCAAACAAATCACGGAAGTAGCTCAGCTGTATTGTACAAAGAATAGACACTGCAGTGCACCAAATACTAATATTAACACTTACATTAATGATTGTATAAAATATATATTATGAGTGTATAAAATGTCCAAAGTCCGGAATGTCCAGTAAAATGTCTGTCCTGTAAATCTGGCCTGATGGTGAAGATTTTGGACAGTCCTCAACTAGATGAGTTCACAGTCCGAAAAAGATAAATGGCGTCCGTTCAAGCATTAACCACCCGCACCTCCCCGTTTTCATTAAATATTTTGTCAAAGGTGTATAAGACTCCCTTTGTCTGACTTATGAACGAATCTGACTTACAAACCTGCTCCAAGAACAGTCAGGAACTTACCGTATGGGGGAAATCTCATTTTAATTTCATATTCTGTCACTGATCCCCATATTCGGTTTGCTCACTGTTGTCAAGTTTGTTTAGATTGGCTAGGTGGGTGATTTGTAAATTGATAAACATGCCAATACTCTGAAGCTCAAAGGGACGAAATATACTTGCTGTTAAACCGCGTGGTCACATAATCAACCTGCAACGTTGTAACCGGATTTTTACACGGATACATGGAGGAGGCAGAGAAATCCGTAATCGTCTCCCTGCTGGGTCTTAGTGTGCGTCCCTTACTGGTATAATCAACATCCGTGCACGCGTGTACTGTTTACTATAACACTGTGACCATGTGTGTGCTAGTAAAACAATTTTTTTTGTGTCTGTATGCGTGTGTGTACAGCGCACGCGCGTGTAAAGCAAAAGCAAGTCTCATTAGAGACGTTAAAAAAAAATTCTCTCTCTCTCTGCTCAAGGCTCAGCCTGCTCTTTGCCTGTGACACACACACACAGACCCCTCCTACTTTCACCTTCACAGACACACACATTCTTT
Source organism: Clarias platycephalus (assembly GCA_030068275.1). Lineage (NCBI taxonomy): Eukaryota > Metazoa > Chordata > Actinopteri > Siluriformes > Clariidae > Clarias > Clarias platycephalus. Next base: position 7,639,099 of record JAQQZT010000009.1, on the reverse strand, counting down.
TTCCCTGCCCTACACAGAAACACTGCTCTGTCGCGATTCTTTTCAAATGTAAAGTGCAGGTTAATTTGTTTTATTTTTACTTTACAGCAGTGAGTCCGTTAGTGTTTTTTTTTTTGGTTTACGAGTGTTTTGGAATACGAGCCGCTTCCGGAACGAATTATGCTCCACTGTATATATTTGGCAGATGTAAAGCATACATGTCTATGTTTTTTGTGTTAGCCCATTTTTATTTTATTTTATTATTATTATAACAACTCAAGGAGCAACATGTTTGCGCACTTTCTAAAGATTTTAGTTCTGTTTTTGAAGAAAGGGTTGGAAATGAATGCTTTTCTTGTTTGTTTGTTTTAATAAATAATGTTTGTTTGTAAAAAATAATCGACAGATTAATCGATTATTAAAATAATCATTAGTTGCAGCCCTACTCGCCTACATACTACGCATGTTACCAGAGGACTCCAGTAGGGGGCAGATCGGAGAATTAAATCTGACAGTTTTGAATGAAGTAAACAAACATAGCCACACTCGAGGAGCTTAGCTTCCATGTCGACGTTTGAGATGAACTGTTCTGAAATGCGTATTTGTCACTGTGCAGTGTTAAAGATGCATCACACAGACAGGGAACTGATTGTACAACTTTTTCTTGAAATTTTTATAAACAAAACAGTTTATATGCGTATTACCGCATTTCTGAGGACATGCACCATATGAACACAGGATACGTGAGGCAGCCATCGTGTATGCGTGTTGAGTTAAAAGCAAGTCTTCTTCAGACCTAACTTGAGACAACTTCCAGCAATTAAAAATCAAAGTCAACCATGAAAACTTTTTGTTCCTTTTTTACAACTTTTACACCTAAGTCAGAGATCAGAAGAAAAAAAAAGAAGAAGAAGAAGAAAAAAAAAGAAAAAGAAAAAAAAACACCAACCTGGATCATGTAGAGCTGGGCAATGCGGTATTCCTCCACGCTCATGGGCATGGGGATGCGGTACTCTTTAATCAGCATGTTGGCGGCGGAGCGGGGCGAACGGGGAATCCACCAGGCAGGCCCTAGCTCGAGGGCATCAGAGGGCCGGAGCCAAGTTCATCCCGTACACCTGGACACAGAGAGAGAGAGAGAGAGAGAGAGAGAGAGAGAGAGAGAGATGAGAGGACTGCGTTAACTTTCGTTATCTCCAGATCTCTGCTCGACCCACATGCTCTTCATGTTGACAGGGGAGCGTGTTGACAGGACGCAGAGTTGCCGAGAAGCCTGCCGAGAGACACGGCACAAAAACCAGACAGGGACGGTAATGAATAGACGCTAAACGCTGATAAGAGGAACCCGAGCACTCGTGCTGTGTTTGACAGGAACGCTGCTGGATGTTAAATCTGCTCAGGATCCTTTTAAATATATATACAGTATATATATATATATATATATATAAACCTAATATAAAAATATATAAATTATAAACTGGTCTTCTTGTGTATTTCACTGAAAGCTAACAAATTAGATAGATAGATAGATAGATAGATAGATAGATAGATAGATAGATAGATAGATAGATAGATAGATGCAACTGCAACTGAAAATCTTCAAATTCAACAAAGTGCAAACAAATGTTTAACTCAAACCAATTAAAAGTGGACTAATCCACGACAGAAAAGCTTAACTGCAATACATGGCAACCTGTTCCTGGGAGGTGGCGAACCGAATCGAAAATGGAAGCGTTTACAAACCGTGTAGCAAGCCCGAGCTTGTGTACAGAGAAAATGTTCATCTGTCGACGGCGACAGCGTCCACGCAGCAGGACTAGACTTCAGCAGGTCTTTGGCATCACATGACACAGCGCGCTTAGTGTAAGACGGATTATCCACAGTCATGATACACAAGTCTGCTGCGAGTCTGTGTGTGTGTGTGTGTGTGAGTGCATGCGCACATGTCTGTGTGTGTGTGTGTGTGTGTGTGTGTGTGTGTGTGTGTGTGTATGTGAGTGCATGCGCACACGTCTGTGTGTGTGTGTGTGTGTGTGTGTGTGCGCGCATGTGTGTGTGTGTGTGTGCATTTAAAACAGGCTGAGCAGCTTTAAACGTAAAGGTTTGCGGTACACCCGCGAATGGTCTTCCCCACAGCGGCTTACCAAGTCAAATAAAAAATTTATCCTGTGTATATAGATGCAGATAAACCTGTGGGTGTGTCCAAAAATATCAACAATTCTGGTTTAGTTTATGGCGATGTGTCATACAATGCTTTACCTTCCAATTATCCTTGAGTGTCATAGTAAGATTTTAAAAATAAAACAAATCTCCTTGGTTGGAGAACTCCGGCCAAGAAACTATGAACCATGTGTTCCAAGTTCACTCTGATAAACCAACGGAATCCTAACGGCGAGCTCCCGGCGGAGTAAACGCATCGTACCACAGGACCCGACTGGTCAGAAGCTGTTTATTGAGCTCCGAGAGTAAACCCCTGACAGCTGTGTAGAAATATGCTTGTTCTAATAACGTGTCGCTGCTAACGCGTTAATACTAACGACTCATTCACAGAGCGGATGATCTACACCCTGCCACGGATTATTTTCCTATAACAGCATGCCATGTCGTGGCTTCATCCCTACTTTACACCTACTCTACAAAACGCACAGAACAGCAATTGAAATAAATACAATTTATTCAGCGACGAGCCCGCGGGATGCTAACACAGGACTCGACGCGGCGGCGGATCTTCAGTAGTATCAGTTTTAAGACAAAATACACTGTTTGTAAAGTAAATCTAGCACTCAGACACACTTACAGTGTACAGACTGTCGCCCATCTGCTGTGCTGCACCATTTGCAACCAAACCCACACACACACACGCGCGCACACACACTTTCGTATTCAAAACCAGAAACAGACCACTGCTAACCAGAGTCGATGCTGCTACTGATATGCTGCGCCTGAAACATGGCCTGGTCTTTCTCCATCCTTCAGCTCTCCGGTTTTGAACACTCAGATTTCTGTTCTTAGCCAAACAGGTGTCGTTTCCCATACGGTATTTCAACCTTGCGAGCCTGCCTGCCTTAAATTACAATAACCTGTGCGCGCCGAGATGCCTTTAAGTTCACCGTGGATGTGGTTGTTCGACTCCTGCAGTCCATCCTGCAGCGTGTTTTAACCAGTCTGACCTGTTTACAACGCGACCTCATAGATGCCGTCAGTCCGTTCTGACATCTGCATCTCATCGTCTGATCTGTACGGCCATGGCTGACGAGACGAACATGCGAGTGGGAGCGTTATTCTCGACACAATCGCCAAAATAGCAGCACAGTCTGAGGGTCGACTCTATTGAGTGTTCAGTGTAGAGTATACTTCGCCGGGCCGCCCAAGTATATCGACGGCCACCGGAATATATTTTCCCACCCTTTTCCGCGATCGATTAACTAGTAGCGGACAGTCCTCTCTTTATTCTGCTACCGCGAGAGAGGCACAGTCCTGAGAGGCAGTAAATGCAGTACGGATGCCATCCGTCATAAAAGAAACAGTTTCGCTAGGTGAATAAGCGCTTCTTTGATTGACCCTTAACACTCAAGCGGCACAGTGCGGCAACACATTGACCGTTTTAAAAAATAAACAACTGCTTATAAGAGGTTCAGGGGTCGATTCCCGCCTCGGGTTCTATGTGCATGGAGTGTAAATGTGCTTGCTGGGTTTTCCCTGGGTACTACGGTTTCCTCCCAGAGTCCAAAGACAAAAAGTCAGATTGGCTTCCCAAATTGCCGTAGCGTGTGTGTGAGTGTGTACACGTGTTCCCTGTGATGGACCCTGTTCAGGGCGTACCCCGTCTCATGCCACAAGTCTCCTTGAAATGATGTCACAGAAATGTAGAACACAAATTATTATTATTTTATTTTAATCACAGAAACACCCGAAATATACCATAAAAACACATGATGTTATGAATCTGCTGTATTTCTTTGCTTATGCAGCCCATTTGTTAAAATGCACTAAAGTTCAGCTCATTGTTGTGCTGAAAAAAAATGTTGTCACTCTATCCTGCACAATCCTGCATACAGTACATACATGACGAAACAGTGCCTTTTTTGTAGACCAAAAAGTGAGTATTCATGTCATCTTACTCTTCACATACGGGGGACGGGTTTGTTGGTTGCATTTCTGAAATGTGAAATTAATAAAAATATGAAATAAATCAAAACGTTGGGTTAAAGGTCACATGTTTTTGTGGTGCTGCAGGTAACGCCGGGCCGTTCCGCTTTCCAAAACCGCATCTATATTCCAGACCCGAAGGAAACACTGTTGTTATTGCGCTCTTCTTCACGGGCAAGCGCGCTCGGCTACGAGCCGATACCACTGATGTGAAAGCTGACCATTGGAGAAAACAGTACCACACACTCATCCAACCTAAATGAAAACAAAGCACGGGTATGTATAATTAAACAGCGCGTGCGCCCAGTGGCTCTATATCCCACCAGGAACTCAGACTATTGACAGTAAATTCCACCCTACCCTGACACACCCTACTGTAGTATTCAGAGGCTCCCTGATCAGCTGGATCAGACATGATTAATTAAGTGCAGGAAGTAAGAAATACCTAGAGCTACCAGAATATCATCCCTGACCCGCACATGGCGGATTCGTCGCGCTTCCTTGTCCACCAGGCGACTACGAATAAAAAATCATTAAAACTCTTATCCTGGCCACCAGGACACGCCACCCCTGAGTAAGTATTCCTACTAAGAAAAATGATGTGTTTGTTCTTTTTTCCCCAACACTGAAATATGCAAGCGAAAGGTCAGTGACTGGAGAAATTAAGAGAACCATTAGTATCTGTACACGGGACACTTGTGCTAGCGGAGCTCCGTTCCTGAATTAGCATAGCCTCTACAAAACAAACGACCGTGCTGGGTGTCAGATCTGACAAACAATCGTTGTTTACTCTAGTGGAAATTGCGACTAAAAGTTTGAGTACTGAGTGCTGTTTAAAAAAAAAAACAAATCCTCTGGATCAGCGATCGTGTACAACTCAAGAGGATCTCCACAGGAACACGGATCGTCATCCATCAGCCGCCTTCTGTTTCAGTTTATCTTAACAATATGAATCATAACCAAATATGTCTATGCACAACACCAGCAACAAAGGGTATTGACCTTTTAGCTGCTGGCGCCCGACGTTCTAGCGAACCACGTCACTGCGTCACTGTGGATCGTTCACAAACGAGAACGCGCTCACCAAGGAGTTCAGCATCGTTCTGAGGTGCAGCCACCATCTGTGGTCCAAAGGATCAAAACGAATGAATGCGCACTTCAGCTGTAGAAAAGTTTTTTTATTTTTTATTATTATTAACATAACAATCTCCTTGCTGTTCAATCTGTCAAAAAGCTTGAACTCCCTCCATGAGCGCACCAATAAAGGGCTGAAACGGTTCCTCAAGTAACTCGAGCAATTTGATTACAAAACATGATGTTCTGCCTCGAAGCTTCTTTTAATTAATTTTAAAAGCTTCATTATGGTTTTGCACAATTATTTGTTTGCCGTGACACAGCGCGCTTCCGTATGCAAGCCGCCAGTAAACGCCGATGAAGAAGAAGCGCTGACGTCACCCACAAAGCGGAAGGAGACGCAAACCGTTAGCTGTGTATTGATTTGAGGGAGCGTTCTGGTGCAGGATGCAAAATGGAAAGGCAGCGATAAAAATATATTAAAATGTATTTTAATGTGTGCCTTTTGATACTTAAAGGCATTTGAAATACTTTTTTTTTTTTTTTTTAAGTTTTTGCAATAAATAAAAGTAGATTTTTCTAAAAAGAAAACCAATTAATCTTTGTTTCTCTTTTATATATTTTACATTGGTGTTTAATTAAGCAAAGTACATTTTATCCGATTAATCGATTAAATGTTTGGTAGAATACTCGATCACTAAAATATTCGATAGCTACAGCCCTACATCACTGTCTTCATTTCTTCATCACAAGTGAATCTTCAACAGGTGAAAGTCTGATGGAGCGACATCAGGACTATAATAATACTTTAACACCTCAAAATGATGTTTTTGCAATGTCGATAGTGTGGCCTAAAGTTTGCGGACGTACGTCATCATGCAATATTATAACACCCTCACATAGCAGTCCTCTGTGTTTAACCCCAAGTTTTAGCTTCAGCTCTTCAATAAGCTTCTCGCTTTTCTCCCTTGAGAATCCCAGAAAACTCTAAGCATCAGTTTTCCATCTCATGGTTGACTTTTAAACTTTTTTTCTCTACGACGGCAAAGGAGGATGTTTCCGTTCCAGACTCTGCCGTTTACTCTCAGGCTCGTCATGATGAATCCGTGTCTCGTCTCCAGTAAAGATTCTCTTCAAGAAACTTTCACCTCCTTAGAGTATTGGTTTATTATAACCGGAGCGCCGATCATTTTTGTCTCACTCTCGTACATTCTGAGCAACATATCAAGCCAGACTTTGTTTATGAGGATCTCCTCCTATAAAGCAGAATCGGTGATGTCACATCAGGACGAATGATGAAATTAGATCACTGTGTGCTGATCTCCGGAGTTTGTTTAGCTAAGCTTCCTATGGAAGAACCATAAGCAAATGTGTCTGCGTGCAGCAGCAACCGCAAAGGGATTTAACCTTTCCATGTCTAGGGTGAGACCATGAGCATCACTTACTCGAGCTTCTGTATGTACCGCGGTCACGTGACGATAAGGAGAAGCAAAACTGATATCGGCCCAGTAACATTCTCTAGAACATGGTGGCGCTCAAGTTCCTGATGCAACACGTTACACGAAGCACAATCTGTCCCAAGTAATCAGAATTTCTAATCGAAAATGTCCACAGAGATCCTGGAGAGCTCTTACGGTGGTGTTTCGGCACAGAACAGCCCCAACAGGTTTCCTAAGAGATAAACGGCCAATAACGGAGAACGGCGCATTCATCAGCCTAAAGCGCTCAATTAAGGGCAAAACTGGTAATTGCCTGTTTGTGTTTGTGCCGAGGACGCGTGTGGGCCAAAAATAATAAACAGCAGATGATCACACTAAACAAGTCATTGTAATGCTTTCTCAAAACCCAAAAAAAGGGATTAATTCACAAAAAAATGGCAACCAAATAGTCCTTTATGACAACATGTATATATATATATATATATATATATATATATATGTTGTTTTTTTTCTTCCTTCCGTTAAATCCATGCACTACGGTCATCCTGATCTCCATCCTAACATTATAAAGGTTACAAGGTCCAGATGGAAAGCTGGAAACATCCGAAAGCTTTAGGAGATTACGAATTACATAATCAATGAGTAAATCAATGTCCAATGCCTTTCTTTAGCACAGAAGAAGGAGCGCAAAACATTCAGGACGCACAAAAGACATTTACATCACCATCTATAAAACAGAATCCAAAGTAATAACGATAATAATGACAATAATAATAATAATAATAACAATAACAACTACAATAACGATACCTATAATCATCATAATCGTAAACGACAAGATGGAGTTTAATTAGACGAGGCAGATCCAAGCATCGTAAATCCAAAAAGCACATTCCGGCAAAAAAATATATAAATTATAAGACATGTTTTACCTGGTCGATGGAGCATAGCAGAAGGTCTAGTCAATCAATAGAAAACGAGCGCGCCCCGCGCCATGTCTCATTCCCAAACACGAACGCGCTACACCCATGCCTCCACAGCCTGGGATCTGCGTCTGCTCCCAAAGCTCACAAGACATCCGAGACGGTCAACGGAATCATCGGATAGATCGGAAATGAATAAGAGAGGGAAGGAGAAAAAAAAATAATAAAAAAGCCTCTTTTCTGCAACATTATTCACCCCCCCTGCTCGCGCTGCTGTTGCTCCAGCATCCACTGCTTGTGGTGGGCTATAAAGCGCTGTTACCATGGAAATGCAAGAGGCCGTGTCAGCATTGGCTGGGCCGAGCGTGATGAAAACGGCTCGGGGACGGCCCCTTGGCTCGTCTCCCCACCCTTTGCATTTCTCCCCTGGCTCGGTTTCACAAGTCAGAACATCGAGGAGTGGAGTAACACCCGCTGCCTATTCTTAAACCGCCGCGGAACGGCCGTCGCTCATCACGCGGGAGACGGCGAGGCGATGACAGCCGGAGCGTGTGGCTGATAGATGAACGTGTAACGGTCACACACTTGCCCCACTAAAGCCCCAAGATCCCGAGAAACGTCCTCTACACTGTTAAACCATATAATGTTTATGTTCACAGGATACCGAGATGTAACATGAACCCAAACCGGCCATTTTAATAGGTACACTAATTGATTTAATTCCTCAGTCAATCCTGTGGCAACAGTGCAATCAGTGCGGACACCACCGTCTCCAAGGTGCGCTATATCCATTTTTTTGGATACAGTTGCAACTATGCGAGTCCTACAGCCAAGATCTCCAGGGAACCAGCCATTTTTAGTCCCATGTTTAATGAGGTCTTATAAAAGGAAAAATGGGGACATATGGCAAAACAGGTTTCATTCTGCATGAATGAAACACATTCATCTGAGCAGGAGATGTGTCGTCGTATCAGACGCTGATAAGCAACATGCAGGTCACGAACCGGAGATGCACAAAGCAGGAACTTGAAAGTGCTACATGTACATTCCTCCGTGACAGTCATGGTACAAGGTGAGAGACACTAAGACTACTGTAATGCACGCTTACCTGTGAACAATTCGTCTACTTCACAGAGGACACTGAAGTTAATTATTAATGGATATTGATATTACAAGGTGCAGTGTGAAAATCCACAGACATCATGATTAATTAAAATCAATCATGTCTACTTCCCTGGGAACCTACAGGACACTGAGAGTTGTCCAAGACTATGAGGAAAGTCTCATCACAAGCACCGACAACTACACAAGATTTAGTGACTTTTTTAACCTCTTTAGCAACTTTATCTTATGAAAGAGACAAACAATAAATCTGGTGACTGTTCAAGCTGATGTAAAAACTACTGATGACCAGATTATCAGGACAAGTTTAGCAGGACTAATCCATGCATAGTATTATTTTCTCAAACACCATTCACTGTTCAGCGTTGTTTCCCCGACGACCAATCGCTCTTCAGCGCTGTTTCCCCGACGACCAATCGCTCCTCAGCGTTGTTTCCCCGAGTGTTCTGATTGTTGTGATTGATTCCACAAAAACCAATTGCTCTTCAGATTTTTTTCTCCAGCAAAATTGAACTTTAGTGTTGGTTCTGCAATGAGAAATCACTCTTCAGGGTTGTTCCCCGACGACCAATTGCTCTTCAGATCGTTTCCCCAACAACCAATCACGCTTCAGCATTATTTCTTAAAGACCAATCGCTGTTCAGCATTACTTGTCAAGCATCAGGCACTAAATCACTGATCACCATGGTTTATTTCTTCCACTCATTTCTTCATTTTAAACTCTTTTCTTTTTAACATTTGCAAGCAATTTAAGTCTGTTACTACTTTAAACACAGACTGTGTGTCCATCTCCTGATTTCTCACCACCACTATGTGAATCATGTCTCGTTTGTCTGTTTTCTTGATAAAAAATTTATTAATCAGAAATACTTTTCTGAAACAGATACATATTACATAACCTTTTTGCAGTTCCGTACTTAAAAACAAATCCACTCTATTACAAATCCTATACACTCACTGATCATTTCATGCTCTCATGATACTATTCTATTCATTTAAAATCCAACCTCTGCCACGACATCATCCGGTGACTTTTCAGCACACGTTAGCTACAGTACCTTCCCTTAATCACCTGCAGTACCAACTGTAATGGTTTATGTAAGCGAAACAGAACGTCCAACTCTGCACCTCTGAATCATACCATAATGTGGGGGGGTGGGGGGGGGGGGGGGGGGGAATAGATATTGAAAAAAACCACCAAAC
>JAQQZT010000009.1:7596021-7608433 GCA_030068275.1 Clarias platycephalus | reverse complement strand
CATCTCCACATCATTGCATTCAGTTTTTATTCACAATTTGTTAAGTGTCCCAACTTTTTTGGAATCCGGTTTGTATACACACACACACACACACACACACACACATACACACAGCAACACACCTACAGTACTGAAAGACCCTTCTTAATTTGCTTTCCCCCATCTAGTTTCTTCTTCTAACACATTTAAAACAATAATAATAATAAAAACTGTAATTTTCCAGGAAGTCCAGGGGGTCCTTCGCCAAGTATAATCACTTGACATGGCTGTCACTGATAGTTTGTTTAAATGCCAGCCAGTATGTACAGTATATGTTTTACCTACAACTATTAGTGGTATTCTCTTTGCCCCCCTATAAATATAAAGCACTTCTTTACGTCAGATAAAATGATGTGGATGCAAAAGTCTCAGCCTGGTTTTGCTGCCATTTATTTTTTACTTAAAAACGAGAGGCCGCGTTTATAACCAGCTGGCTGTGTTGGTGTATTGTCTTGATTAAAACCTGACTGATCCAATCAAGAGCTAATAAACGGCAAAGGCCACGGTGTTGTTTTGAATTAGTTACCATTTGCTGTGTTGGTTGCTATGTCATAAGCCATAAATCCGCAAACAGCTTTGAAAACATTATTACCCACTCGTATACACGGAGAGAGAGAGAGAGAGAGAGAGGAGACAGAGAGGTGCTTTTCTTAGCGCACAGCGCACTTGAATCCTGAAATAGGGAAGTATGAATTCCAGACTCACCTGCTGTTTCTCCTGCGTGAGCTCGTCGAACAGCTTCTCGGCGTCGGCTAGAGACTGAACCCGAGGGTGGATGGGTTCGTCCTCGTGGTCATGGACCAGCAGGTCTAAGTCTGTAACCTCTTGCTCCTCAGATTCGCTGCTCCCTATACGCTGTGCTGACGCTGAACTGGTCTGAGGTATAACTGTGAGAGAGTGGTTAAATCCCTGTTAATAATGAACTCAAACGCATTTATAAGTGTGTGTAATTAAATTCCACGTGAACGAACTCGCGGGCACAGCTAATAAAAAATAAAAAACATGCACGTGTGGTGTGGTGTGTGATGTTTCTCTGTAACAGCATGTACCAAGGGAATTACATACTACATCACTATTACCCAAACAACAGATCACACTTTTACCAGGTTATATTATAGCAGCGATACATTTCATTTGTTCTCTTTCTCATAGTTTTCATCTATTAGTGTTAGCGTGATGATAAATAAAAGCAAGGATTTTTTTTTTTTTTTTCATTCTGGTCATTTAACAGCCTTAAGATTATGCAGGATGTAATAGTGTAATAACAGTGCAATAAATTAATACTCCCTAAATTGTTTATATACATTATACACTATATACACTGATATACACTATCAGAGTTTCTGTTACAGAAAATTCAACAGCTTTAACAGCATTGTAAAACCCTCAACAATAATATTAAGCACAAAATGGGAAAAAAGAAGCAATTTCTGCTCTACCTTCCTCTTTTTAAAAGAACTGAAAAAACTTTTCGGGAAGACAACAGTTTCGACAATTCCATCAGCGTCAAGAGGAACTTGGTCAATCTCTATTGATATTACTGTTATAATGTTCTTAGTGTTGCTCTACATCAGCGTGTATGTTGCTTTATAAATCTTTTATATTTACATTTAATATTTAGAAGTGCCTGATAAAACAGCGCTACCTTCCGACATGAACTGCAGCCTCGTTCTGGAGTTGCGTCGTGACGGCAGCGATGAGTTGGAACCCGTTTGATCAAAGTGAAAATCAAACCTGAAACCACAGAAAGACCAACTTCTGTTAAAACAAAAAGGGAAATCTGGAAATCTGTGAAGATAATTTTGCACCAGTTTTAACTGGGTGTAAAGTAACAAAAAAATATAGAACGTAAAAATCGAACCGGTTATGCAGGTGCTGTTGGAAATGGACTGGACGATCGAACACAGTGGATACATTCTCTGTCGGGCATCTCTTGGGACTGGACTTTGCCGAGAGCGGATAAAGTAGAGTTTCTCTCTTCGCTAAATTGATTTAAAGGAAATCAACGAAAGAGGAAATACAATTAACGGTCATCTTCCCATGACATCCTCAAGCCAACGTTTGATTGTGTATTTTAAAGGGGATCTATCATACAAAATTAACTTTTTTTATACATTTTAGATGTATAAAAGTGTGTGCGCTACAACAAAAAGTAAATCTCTGCTTTTAATCATTTTTCCATTTTTGTATATGCCAGGGTTTTAAACAAATAGATTTATCCCTTGTTGTGACCTCATGTAGGACAATCCTCTTCCTAATCTTGTTGCTCAGCTCTGCTGTTCTATGGACGGGCGTGGCACAGCAGTAGCTCTTTTACAGAGACCTTGGAGCAGCGCATTTGGAGGAGCGATTATTTTATTTTATTTATTTTGGATTATGTTCGCAGGAACATTAACAGACACACAGGAACATTAACAGACAACAGAAGTTCCTTCTCAAGAGAAATTTATTTTTTTAGTAATTGTTATACTGTATATTATTCCACCTTGTGAGGTACTGTTATTGTACATTTAATTATTTTTTATCACTGGGTGGAAAAGGCTGCACGGTTTGATTTGAACATACTGAACATTTTATTTTAATATATTTAACTATGTAATGTACCATATTTTTTTTTTTATATTTAAGCTAACACCACATAATGGAACAAATGGTCTCATTAAGAGGTTCTATGCCAATATCTATTCATCACCTCAAAAGTATGTAAAGAAATAAACAAATTTCGTTGTCCGTATCGTGATTTAGATATTTATCTGATTAATTGTGTAGCACTGAGGCAGACAAATAAAATTGTATTTATTCATTCATTGAATGCATGTGATGAAAAAAAAAAAAAATCTTTTCAATCCTGTGACTGAATCTGTATCAAATCTAACCGTTACACACACTTTCTCCACATTCCTGAACTTTTGCTAGAGTGCACCAAACTGTCCTGAATTTTAGGAGCAGTTCTTGGTTGCTTGACTGTACAATAGCACGTGCCATATTTCTACTTCAAACTGAGCTAAGAAACAGTGCTTAATTCATGCTGAACCGTTTACGAACTTAAATGAACTGACGAGGGTTAAAATATAAACTGGTCTTTAATCAGATTTTGTTTGAATAATGACCATTAACTACTAAACATAACATTGTCTTTATAGATTCTTCAGCAGTGTGACGTGGATAAACTCACTCGGTGTGGAAGGAGGACCTGCTCTTTGTGCTCTGGGGGGAAGAGAAGAAGAGCGATGGCCTTCTGGAGAAAGACTTCTCTGAGGTTGAAGCACAGCTTCACCTCTTTCCTGGAAAGGTTCTCTTACACTGTCCACGAATGCAACCGAGGGTCTCTTGCTTCCTAACCCTGCGCCACACAAACACACACGAGAGGATAATAAAAGCTTTTCACCATCCACTAATATGATAGATGGATGAATGGATGGCTGGATAGATGGATAGATAAAAAGAAAGAAAGAAAGAAATTGTCACAGCAGCCAGTTCACTAATTGTACAGCATCCAAGCCACAAGGTACAGAAGAAAATTAAGACTAGGTTAAAAATTATCATCAGTGGTGGAAAAAAAAGTAGACAGACAGACAGACAGACAGACAGACAGACAGACAGACAGACAGACAGACAGACAGACAGACAGACAGACATATAATAAAACGTATGATAAACTGTTTACAATAGTGCAGTCAGGTGGGAAATCTGAAAACAGATCATTTAGATACATTAATGAGATAAAACATTGCAAATTAATAATTTATTGTCTCTACGTACAAGATGACTTTATATATCCAGGTGGGGACTTAAGAAACTGTACATAAGGTTCACCAGCAAGTTGTAATATTAATAAAAAGAAAAAATGAAAGTAGATGATCATATCAGTGCAACCAGGTGGCCAACAGAATGTACATGACCCGATTTATAGTGTCGTCACAGAAGGAGCTCCGTCTCCTGACACAGAGCAGAATTACTGTACATTAATGCATCATCCAGTTATACAATAGAGGGCAAAAGTTTACGTCCCCTTCCTGGTTCTCAAAATATAAATGAGGTTGGAGACGTCAGGAACAATAAGATTTAATTTTAACAAAACAACTTCAAAGTTAATTTCACATGTACACCAAAATCCTAATGCATGCTACTTGACCATTTTTTGCTACCCAACACATTAAAACTCTTGCTGCTATCAATTACTTTTCATTCTGTTCCACAGATACGCTCACAACTGTTGATACTGTTGACCTTTTGTGACAGTCGTGCCTGGGTGAGAAGAAGGGATCACAGCCAGATTAACTGTAATCACCTTGTCTGAGAAACATGACACGCGGGTCAGCTGGCAACACCGTCACAGACCTCTTTTAGTGTGGACATCACATGTTACAACATATTACCTCAAGCAGAAGATGAACAGCACTCCAAAAAAAAAAAAAAAAAAAAATTCACAAACAGCTTTTGCCCCAGTGGGCCTAATTAACTACAGCACACACTTGGCACTTTAGCCTGAAACTCTATCACGTTCTGTATTTGCACAATATTGCACAAATTACTGGATCATTGCACAATTCTGGCATCACACCATAGTTTAGATAACTAATTCAATATTTTTCCTAAATTTCTTAGCTAGCCCATTAGACATGTAAAAGCTCCAACGTGATTATTCAGGCTGAAAAGGAGTCACTGTATTAAATAACTAAATAATGTACAGCTAACCTGTCTGGTTAAGTGCACAGGAATGAACCAGTTGCCATCTTGTATACATGCTCATGTAGTTAAAAGCACACATAATGGAGGCTTAGCAGTCTGGAAGAACTGCTGATTAGTAAAACCTGATTAGCCAGAACAGAAAGGTTGTAAAGCATGTGTGTGTATATATGTGTGTGTGTGTGTGTGTGTGTGTGTGTGTGTGTGTGTGTGTGTGTGTGTGTGTCTTACTTGGAGAGCTGCAGAGGGTTTTCGACAGAGCTCGTCCCTCTGTGGCTTTGGTGTCCTCCATCTGAATCAGAGCCTTCATCATGGGGGTCAGTGGTACGTCTTTTCTTATCAGCTCCTCGTGTGTCTGCTCTCTCTCCAGAGGTGAAGGACGGCTACGGGTGAAAAGGGCAGTGAAGTGTCATGTCAGCAGAGTGTTGCCACATGCGAGGCTTGGGAAAATTGTCACAAAATGCGATTTGGGTGCTTCTAACATTTGTTAGCCATGTCAGTGTTAGCACTGAGCACTTAAATGACTTTTAATGTGTGGAACAGCGTAGCAGCACATTATTAAATAACATGTTTAGCTCATCTAAATCAGTACATTGGATAAAAACAATTATAATAATTTTTAAAAATTACCCAGTTTGGGTGGACAGGAAAACATCATCATATACTTTACAATATGAACAGTTTATGTTTTTAATAAAATTTACTTTTTAGTCATCTTTAGACAACCAGATGAACATGGGTCTACATTTTGCCCCTTTTCCATTTTTGTATGGGCTTTGGAAAGGTTGAGTACACTGTGTGAAGTGTTTTATAAAATGAAGAAAGAGGACAAAGGAAGGAAGTATCTGATGGCTTTCTTAAGGGCGATGGGACTAGAAAAGAGGATTTAAACTGAAAGGAAGTTGAGTGAGATCAAGATCTCATCAGAAAGCCATACCCTCTTCCTATTCCTCCTTTCTCTGAAACGCCAGCAGTCTTTGTGCAGCATTCCGCATCTCGCTGCCTTTTGTTTGGTGAAAGTAGAAGATCAGGGTGGAGGAATAAGCTGAAGAGGAATACACACGACACTAGTAAATATAAATTAACTTATCTTCATTCCAATTAGTATTTAACAGGGAAAGAGGGTTAAGAACATTAATGCTAATTTTAACTACTTTTAATACAGTGCAAGACTCCGTACCAAGCATCCCTATGCAAAATATGTAGTGTTCTATCTTGTCTGTATTGCACAGTTATAATTACTAACAACACCATAAGTACATAGTACACGGATTTCTATGAGTACAGTAACTATTAAAGTCAAAAATAACTATTAGAGTCAAAAAATTAACCACACTCTGGCTGTAGAATTTATTTTAATTAACTTTTAAAAATAAAAAACATAATTTTTCCTTGATTTTCAATACACTTCATCCATCTGTCAACAAGCTTTAGTATTCCCTCACTAAAAAAAATGTTCTAGGCTGTGCTGCAGGCCATGACTGCACCGCTGTCTTCACTTCTTCATCAGAAGTGAGTCTCTGTCCTCGTAGGGTTGCTTTCAGGGGACCAAACAGGTGAAAGTCCGATGGAGCGAGATCAGGACTACAGGGGAGATGCTTTAACACATGAAAAATGTGGTTCTTGCAGAGTCTCGACAGTGTGCACAGAAGTGTGCAGACGTGCATCGTCATGCGAGATCACAGCGCCCTGGGATAACTGTCCTGTGCGTTTAATCCGAAGTCATTCGGGCTTCAGCTCATCAATAAGCACCTTTTCCTGATAATGTTTCAATACTGGCCCTTGAGGCTCCCAGGAAACTGTAAGTGTTGATTAATTCCTTAGAGTATCCAAACACTTCTATTTACACTCTTCCGTGAGTTGTTCCGGCTCAAGTTACCACAAAAAATAAATAAATGTAAAAAGAAATGTAAATCACTGCACACTGCTCTGCTTTCGTGCAAATCACAAGTGGGGCGTGCACCGCAGTTAATAATGAATTGATGTACTGTAACATGTTCACACCTGCACAGGAGTGCGGATCATTTTTTACTCATTCTCGTATTATGTCGAAACTTGCATAAATTATAAGTGTACAAGAATCTTAAAGATGATTTTTTTTTAAAATCATTACCAAAAATTTTAGTTTTTGCTTTATTATTGCTTATTACAAAAAAAAAAAAAAAACTGTATATGATAAGGCTGTGCTATAAAAAAAAAAAAAAGAAATGAAAAGCTCTGGCTTACTTTGTAAATGCACTGCAACATGTACTGTTTTTCATTTAATAATTTAATAAACTGAATATCAGACATAGACATAGAGAATATCAGACATGGAGTAAATGTCTAACCCAGCTCCTGAAGGGTGCAAGTGGCTGTGCAAAGCTTGACGAGTTTTAGCCATGTTCTCATGTTCCAGCTGCTTCACTTGTGCTTCCAGTTTGGAAATGACCCTAAACAAAACAAATAAAAAAAAATGTTAATGTTTACAAAGAAGTCCACTTTATTCCTTTTCTTTTAAAAAATGTTAGATTTCATTTGAAAGCTATAATGAAATCATATATATGTACCTCTTTAGTTCAGCTATTTGTTCATTAGCATCAAAGAGTTTATTTTCCGTTGACACCAAATTGTCCTTGGAAAATATAAATAAATAAATAAATAAATAAATAAATAAAAAAATCACACACAACAGATTTATCTTCGCAAAACAAGCTCATATTTGTTGCTGTTGTAAGAATATTGAGATATATATAATACCTTCACTCCTTCATGATCTTTTCTTAATGAGTCATACTCCTGAAGCAGCTGAAAAAGAGAAAAACAAAATGCCCACACAATTCTCAAACTGCCTCAAACCAAATCTTATTATGAGCTAGACAGTCATTATACAGGCTGGGTGAAAGCTAACTAGGCATTCAAATCTATACATATAATAAAACTGTAAAGTTGGCGTGTCTGTACATTGAAGATATTTGCGGAAATAAAAGTATTTGGGGGGGGGAGGGGTTATTTTTTGTCTGTCTGTTTGTCTATGTAAATACCACTGAACGAATTTTAATGAGGTATTCACAGGTGTATTTGCCCGAGCTTGAGGTAAAATCGACCCACTGGCAGAAAAGTTACGCTAATTTGAAATAAAAATGGAAAATGCCCTTATATCTACTCAATAAACGCAATCTCACACCTTCATTCCGCGAACTTAGCGGTAACACGTTAAAATTTTCGCTCATTCCAAAACTCAACAGATGGCGCTGTACGTTTTTTAAAAACGTGCTCATGAGTGTGCAATAAAATTCCATGTGAACGAAGACGCGGGCACATCTTGCTGGTAATAAAATCCATACTTCTAATACAAATTTATTGAAACCAATTGTACATGTGCTTCAAAATGAAAGCTCATCTTTTAATTTGAATGTAGACACCGGTGGCATCAACCACTTTCCTCAAACGGCCAAGAATGGAATGTACACTCTTCTGAAGAAAGTCATTTGGGATTTTGCTGAGGACCTCCAGACTCCATACCTCCAAGTCCTCCATATAGCCTAGTTAATTTTCACCCACCCTACATATAAATTTATAGTATATGTTTTATTAGAAGATATGTACACTGATATTAAATCTTAGGTGAGCTACAATCAGTACAACTGAGACAAAGAATACGCTCTCACATCCTGCAGCATCTTGTGCTCTTTCTTCAAGCACGCCTCCTTTTCATCCACCTCTTTACAGGCGTTCTGGACGGCCTCCTCCAGTTGGCGGAGGCGGCTCCTCAGTTTGTTTACGGTGTTGTCTTTTTCCCTGCTGCTCTGCTTGCTCTCCTCCAGACGCTGCTGCAGGGCCTTCACCGTGGAACTGGCTGCATCGTAGCGCTCGGGCCACTCCGCCTGAATAGAGTAAAACATTTTAATCGGGCATTTTACATACTGATGTCACTAATTCCTTTTTTTTTTTTTAAACTTTACAAAGTCTAATGTGTATTTTAGCACTATGGCCTGAGAGGCATGCCATTTTATCCAATGACATAAGCATTAGAGATGGGGGAGAAAATTGCTTCAGTTACATATTGCGATTCTTTTGTGCGTCGATTAATACTGTACATCACTCAGAAATCAATATTTTTATATTTATATTTATTTTTAATTATTTTTATTTATAATTATATTTATTATATATATAATTGTTTAATTATAAGCAATTAAGCAATTTCCCTCTGGGATTAATAAAGTTCTTTGAATCTTGAATCTTGAATATATATATATTTATAGTTGTAGAATGTTGCAATTATTTTCTTATATATAATTATTTTCTTATATATAATTATTGAATTATAAATTCTACAGGTGGTGTGCTCTAAACTATTCACACACTGGCAGGAAGCACAAAATCCTGTGTGGTAAGAGCAAATTATTCTCTCATTAGTTATCCCTTGTTGCTTCAGGTCCCGCCCACTTCAGTCTGCCCTTTCCTGCAATCTATTGGTTGCTGTCCTGCCTGTCCGTTGTTGATCCCACCTCCTGCCTGATGAATGGGTAACCAGGAAACCCAGAGGTCTACATAAGCCCTTCAGACCACAGTATGTATGTATGTTTGTACTTTGTTTTCTCCTGGTTTGTGTTTAGTAAGGGTAGTATTTTGTTTCTTTACTTTTGGTGCAGGTTAGTTGTTTCACTACGGGACTGGATAGAGGGAATTTTGCTTATTGTTTTCGCCTTGTCGGCTTCCGAAGCTCACAGCCACCTTTTGGGGTTTTGCTTATTCACCTTTGTAAATAAACACTAAGCAAACGCACCATTGGTCTCACCAACCTTTTATTTTTCTTTTCATTCCTGTTATTGCCCGATCTAGACCAGGGCGTAACACTGGGTATCGTGATAATATCGTACTGGGTGGTTCCTGATGATTCCCATCCCTAATAGGCATATATGGATAAAGGTCTACTAACTTCCTTATATTACGGTTTATAAAAAACTCGTGCCATGTCTTTCACAATGTTCTAATAACAGACACATGCTGGGTTAAAATGTGGCCGCAATTTTACCCTCATTCCCATAAAAGAAAGAGGTCAAGGAGGGTTATTTACAAAGTCTTTACAGAATAATCTAAAATATAGGATTTATGAACATAGCAGAGTAATGTTTAGTATTAGGGCTATGTAGTATTTGGGATTAAGGCAATGCAACATTCAGAATTAAGGGAACTGGGGAATCAGGTGTAAGGAAATTCGGTATTTGTGATTAGAGTAATACAGCTACTAGAGTTGCATTTAGATTTTGGGAAAAGTTAAAAAGCAGGCTTTATGTGAGATCAGGACAATAAGGTGCTTAGGATTTGGACAATGCTGCATTAGAGATTAAGACAATGCTGTGTTAAGGATTAGGAAATTAAGGTATTCAGGGTTTAGTATGTTCAACGCTTGATTATACAAATTTTTATAAAGGAGATTCCATTTACACCTTAATACTCAATCATTCTTTGGGTGAAAAGCAAGACACACTGCTTTCTGGACACATTCACCAGATAATTGTACAGGGGGCGTGTCTCATCAGTCTCATCTTCTTTAATCTGTAAATTATAAAGAAAAATTACAACTACTTACCAGATGTCTCTCCAGGTGGTGGTTCTTGTTCTCCAGTTCTCTGATGCGCATACTCGCCTCTGTAAGCGCCCGCTCCAAGTGTTCGCACCTGTTAGACACCAGCAAAGACAGACTTATTGTGACTGACAGAACTAGGCAATGTAATAACATCAAAAACAACTCCTTGGATAGATGTTTAGGCTCTGTAAATTAAAAAAAAAAAAAAAAAATCATGAAAAAAAAGTAATAGAAAATGCATCGGACTTGGAAAAAAGTCTGGTCTCTGACCGTTCTAGCAGGATCTGGTTGCTTTTCTCCATGTCCAAGGGTAAATTGACCAAATCTAACTTTTCTTTCAGGGCGCTGATCTCTGATTCGTAGTATGCTCGAAGGTCCGCTATGTGACGTGCGTGTTTCTCTCTCAGGTTCTGTCTCAGTCTGGAACAAAGTTAAAAAAAAAAAAAGTTAGTGAAGGAGGTAACAACCCTATTCAACTTTAATATCATTAAGTTTTTGGTCTGTTGCTGGACTGATCACAGATTACAAACATAGAGAAATAAAAATAGGTTTGATCTGCGTTAGCTTTTTGTTTCCGCTTTGAGATTAGAATGATCATAACATATGCAACAGAGGACATTTGATGGAAATTAGGCCAAAAGCAGATTTTATATAGATTATATGATGCAGCTAGGACTCAAGATGAAGTAGATGCTAAACTTATTCAAAACAACCATGTGAAAAAAATTGATGCTGTCAATAATTCGGTTTAAGATTAAAATATGAATATGAGATGACTGGTCATAATTTCAGCTTTTGTTTCCTGAAAAACTCAGAATATTGCATAATATGTTTAAACCAACCCATTAAAAAATATTAGAGCATATGACTGACATACACCTTGCTGCTTATGCGTGTCCTGTTACATTGATTATTTAAACAATTACTAGCATGGCTGTTTACTCTTGGGTAAAGCTTTTAGACGAGTCAAGCCAATCAACAGACCTTAACTCAAGTGTGCATAGATTTCACCCTCTGGAAGAGCAGACAAAGGGAGGCAACACCCAAAATAAACAACAACTGAAGGAAGCTGCAGAAAAACTTAGAAAAGCAAAGTTTTTTTTTTTTTTATTGTTAGTATTATTACTTAATATCTTAGTATAATTAATATATGTTTTAATACTTATGCTCACCTAAAAAAATGGGTGCAACAAAATATGTTTTGTATTATTTTATAAAAAATTTTTATCATGTAACCTGAAATTCTAGACCAAGTTCTCATATTCATCTTATCACGATCACAATAACCAAATGCCTTGGCTGTGCTGTTCTAATACTTTTTGTCAGGGTAATTATATATACAAAATTTATATTTTAAGCTTCAGTTTCAAAAACGTAGAGAGTCTAGATCGCTATTTCAGATTTTTCTTTTGTACCAGAGTTACTAGTAAATGCACAGATAGGAAAATAATTCAGTATGCAAATGAAACCTAACTGGTTGACGAAAGCAAGAGAAATTACTCTTACAATGAGAGTACTACAGGGTCGTCCAGTGAACCCGGAGCCTCCAGCTTCCTGCTGTTTGGACGTGGCCCGTGTGGAGACGAGCCCGTGGCCTGCAGTGTCATGGTAGCCGTGCGGCTGCCTTCGTCGTCACTATAACCTCGAGGAGGAACCGTGTGTGAGGTGTGCGACATGGGTGAAGTGGGGCTGCTGAAGCGTGAGGGAGACGTGAAGCCCGACGTGCGCTCTGACTGCCTCGTGTGAACTCCGGGGTCCAGAGTCAGCACCTGCACCACAGGAAGGTTAGAAATTCTGAGTATAATGACTTGAGCAAGTGAGGCTTCTAGTTAAACTGTCCTGAAGGACAACACTGAAAAGCTTAAACACATTTCTAAAAAATGCACTGATCAACTGAGGAATATCACAAGTAGAATATCATAGAGAGAAGGACTGGGAGTGACGGCGTACTCTCTGTCTCATAGTGACACTAGCCAACCGAGGGCTTTTGTGAGGTCATGTATGCAGAAGAGGGCAAATAGCGCTTTCCTCCAAGTAGGCCTGGGCGATAAAACGATAACGATATGTTTCGCGATAGACACGTGATCGATATCAATAAAAAATGTGTTC
>JAQQZT010000009.1:7561702-7585529 GCA_030068275.1 Clarias platycephalus | reverse complement strand
AGAAGCTTGTCTGAATTCGTCTGGAGGCCTTGCCGATCGTCCTCTTTTTTGGAAATCAAAATATGGTCACCCTAGTATGTATGTATGTATGTATGTATGTTAGGTTAACCCTATATATGAATAAATTTTATACAAATTGTGATATTACACAAAGATAACCCGAATAAACATATAACACAGTTTTTAAATGATTTAATTAATTTTCATAGCCTTTTTTAAGATCATGCCACAAGTCTGGATGTTGATTAGGCCACTACAAAACCCTATTTATTTATTTATTTATTTATTTATTTAAAGCCATTTAGAGGTGGACTTGCTGGTGTGCTTTGGATCATTGTCCTGCTGCATAACCCAAGTGCGTTTGAGCTTGAGGTCACAAACTGATGGCCAGACATTTTCCTTCAGGATTTTCTGGTAGAGCGCAGAATTTATTCAGGTCCTGAAGCTGCAAAGCCCCAGACCATTACATTACATTACATTACCACCACCATGTTTGACTGTTTGTATGATGTTCTTTTTGTGTCCATAAAATATTTGCCCAAACATCTTGGGGATAATCAAGATATTTTTTGGCAAATGTGAGATGAGTCTTTGCGTTCTTTTTGGTCAGTAGTGGCTTTCGCCTTGGAACTCTCCCATGGATGCCATTTTTGCTCAGTCTCTTTCTTGTTCTTGAATCATGAACGCTGAGCTTAACTGAGGCAACCGAGGCCCGCAGTTCTTTAGATGTTGTTCTTGGTTCTTTTATGACCTTCTGGATGAGGCGTTGTTGTCCACTTGGAGTAATTTTGGTAGGCCGGCCACTCCTGGGAAGGTTCACCACTGTTCCAAGTTTTCTCCGAATGTGGATAATGGCTCTCACCATGATTCGCTGGAGTCCCAAAGTCTTAGAAATGGCTTGGTAACCCTTTCCAGACTGATACATGTACAGGTCCAAGTGTGGCAAGTTTCACACTTCATTCATGATTTAGCACATATGGCCAGGTAGGTTTGTACAGTGTTTTCCCCATAATAATGAAACCATTATTTAAAAACTGCATTTTGTATTGTCTCTTGTTGTATTTGTGTAATATTATAGAAATAAAATTTTGTGATGATCTCAGACACTTAGGTGTGAGGAATATTCAAAAATGTAAAAAATCAAGAAGGCACAAATACTTTCTCACACACACATTAAAAAATATATTATTTTCTAAATATTTACTGTTAAATCATTTGTATACCAGTACAGAAAGCAACATATTACCTAACTGATCACTTTTCAGAAAGAAAAAAAAACAAGAATGTTGGAATGAGGAATCCCTGTTTTCATTTCATTTAATACACTTAATTTTATCATTTTGTATTTGTTTTTCAGACTTTTTTTGCATGTGCCTAATGCTTTTGCCCATTGCTGTCTATTTAATATAACATTTCATAACAATGTCTACAAATACGTAATTAGAAATATGTATAATATACTGTATTTATTATTAGAGTTATATCCACATCATTCCACTCACAGTGCACCAAAAACCACAAGCACACCTTATAGACAACAATGTCATGTTTATTGACCTTTATACAAAATTTCAAAAAGTGACCTTTTTGTACATGAAAATACATTTTATTACACAAGGTAATAAATAAAAAAGAACTAAAACGATGTCATTACTATAACTGTCCTCGCTGTCTCCCAATATAAAGAAAACCTAAAACCTTACACTTGATCAAATTTTAAGAGGACGTCCCTCCTGTAAACCTGTAAAGCCATGCACAATCACACTCTGATCCATCACCCTCCTTTCATGCAGATAAGCTTGCTTGTTCTTTATGCTGGAAAAAAAAATATATAATAGGAGTTATAAGAGAAATAAAATCCCAAATGGCAACACTCAAATCCCACCTCTTGTTGCATTCATCACAAGTAACATTGCGACACCTCCATCCCATGCTTTAACTACACTACTTAATGAATAAATTTTTGATTGTTTTATCCCTCTGTTATGGGAAAAAGCCATGCAGCACCCTTCTGTAAAAGTAGTAGAAGAAATCTTCTGCCCTTTCTGATCAGAGGCAGGCTTCAGAGGCTAAGATCTCGCATTTCTTTCCGTCTCTGCCAGACACTCCCGTACAAGACCTCTTGCGTGGATTATACCTTTGATGCAAAAGAAAAAAATAAATAAATAAAAATATGGTGTTTACACCAAGAAATAAAATATAAGGTAATCCCCATTAAATCTTTTGAAACACGTGATAAGAATACCTCTTTTGAGTCGCTCCATGGCACTTTTACTTCCAGCATACGTCGGCCTTATCTCTTTCCCGAGCTCTTCGATGATTGCGAGAAGTTCGGCGTATTTGCTCTGTGGAGCCTGAGTTCCATTCGGGCCCTGTACAAGAGGGAAATCATTCGAATACGGTTAGCTGTAAATAACACACAGGAGCCGTGTTCTCATCAGGGTTCTAACTGACCTGTGAAAATCCAAATGACGGCAGCCCAAAGTCATTTATAATTGGCTTGTATGACTGAACTGTGGAGATGGAGCTGGAAGAGGGAGAGGGGATGTTTCCTGCTGAAATGGACAAAACATACTATTATTATTATCAGTAAAAGTAGTATTATTCAGAGTGGGCACTGATGCTGCCTCACAGCTCCAGGAATCCTGAGTTTAGGTTTCTGTCTGAGTCGCGTTTTTTCATGTTCTCCATGTGGGTTTCCTCCGTGTTCTCTGGGTCAGCTGACTTTCCAGAAACATGAATGAGTGTACAAATGTGCATGCACGGTTCCCTAGAACAGACTGGTATCCTATAAAGGGTGTTTTCCCAGATTGCACGCACCGTTTCTGGTAGAGACTGCAGATCCACCATGACTTTGACCAGTATAAAGTGATTTCACTGTGCAGTATAATGTATATGTGGCGAATAAAGGCTTAATTGTCCGTTCAATTTACCAACCTATAAACGTATAACACGTAGTCTTTGGACTATGGACAGCGTAAAGGATGAGCATGAACACAGCCCGGAGGTGAGATTTGAACCCTTAAATCCTGAAGGTGCATTTTTTCCCCCTTTGAACCATAATTAAATTCTAATCATTTCGATAATAGTCTAATAATAGTAGCAGTATTCTATTTTTGAGGGCTTTCACAGCACAATGTGGGAAATATCTGTCCTGCAGTACCGCAGATGACCTCTAGATGTCCCCAAAAATACGTTTGTTTTTTCTGTTCTTTTTTTTTTTTATGCGCGTCTGAATGCGATCAATCAAGCGCCCTGGAGAGACTATCATGGAGGAAACGGAACGGCGCTGATCTTAGCAGCTAAAAGGATACCTTTTTATTACAACGCAGCGGCCTTCACCGAAACCCGATCGGCCATCTAATGACACGGACACGCCAAGAAGGACCGACAGAACCGCCACAAGCTAGCATTTTCCACCAAACTAACCGGGGATGGCTGTTTTTTCAGTGGTAATAATGGCGGATGTGAATTAGCCTAGCTCTCAGGATCTGACCCTTTAGCTATCTGACTGGACAAAAACTACAGACACGCTTTTTCCCCAGGTATCCTTTGTAACGCCAAATTTTTACACTCGACGTAACGAAGCGAAGACGCGACATTTTCGCGCATTTTTTCGCTCACCTTGGTTCCCAGAAGTTCCCGGAATGTGCTGGTGGGGGTTCGGTTTGTAAGACATTCCTAAAGACATCATAAATTACAGAAATAAAAATGTCCCTAAATTCAGCGAAGCGTCCGTCTCACAGTCACTTTTTGTTTACAGCAGAGAGAGCAGCACCGGCAAATATGGCCGTCACTTATATTGACACCCACAATGCAATCCATCATTATAATCATAGAGAACTATTAACTTAGAGTAAAAAAGCCATTAAAAAAGGTCTGGATTTCGCGGGAAAGCAGAAACATCTTCAAAGAAAACCTGAAAAGTTTTATCTCAGAAGCAGAAAAGATCAAAAGATAATAATCCGGGGACAACCTTTAACTTTAATGTTACATATGTATACATTTTTTTTGTGTCTTTGATGAACGTGATTTAATAAATATATACGTAGTGCTTAATATAACTAAATAGACAAACCGCGAAGCGATATGTACAAAATACATTTTGGTTTATTACCCATTTTACTCCCAAAAACACTTCACTCGGTGTATTTTAACGCTTATTTAAAAAAAAAAAAAAAAAAAGTGTTTTACTTCGAGAACTGACTTTTAAAGTTTTATTAATCAGAAATAAGCCGGTCTAAAGAGAAACCTCCTCAGCTTTTCAAGCAAGGCTCGACTTTTACATTTCAATTTTACCTTGAAGTATATTAATTTTATATTGATTATATTGATCAAGAAAATTTGTTTATTTCTCCACTTTCCTGAGCTTTATCAGCTTTCCATATCAGATTGTACTTGTTTTTATGGTATCTTAATCTACACTTTTACTCAGTTTATTTTATAAGAAATTGCTTTAATAAAATAAGTGATTTTGTTGATCATTAATCAATACAAAACTACACCACAGCCAGGTATTGCATAAAATAAAATAAAATATTGATGTATTACACTTGTAATGAAGAGAGGGGGAAATGCCCATTTGTACATTTCACATACACATTTTACTTTTACTTACTTTAATAATTTTTTTGTGTAATAAACATAAAGCAAATAACCTCACTTCAAGGTTAACCACAAGATTTATTGGTCATATGCAAGAGGTAGAGATCTTGCACTCAGCTCAATGTTCATAGGGTTCTTCATTTTGTTTGTCTTTTTTTCCTTTGTATTTACAAGTGATCCATCAGTAGTGCAACTCGTGCAAGGCTGAAATGATATTGTCCCTAAAGTGTGGCAACAACTATACCGTAAGCAGAACGTAAATTCAGATATGCAACTATACACAAATATTGGAGAAACCTACCATTTTGCACCGGTTGAACGTTCACACTGAATTATGGGGTGGTAGGGGAAGGGGCATTACAGTTCTTCCACCCTACCACATTAAATGTTCCATGTGACAGCAAATACTAAAAGCAAGAAGCAAATGTGGTAATTAAAAGCTGGCCACCGGTGACATGGCCTTCCGATGAGCAGATTCCAGTTTATAACAATGTTCAGTCAACAAACCTTGTTCTTAAATATACAAAAACAGAGCAAAGCAGAAAAATAAACTGACCCTCTTAAACTTACTTGATAAATAGACCAAAAAAAGAGGGGGAAAAAGCTAGTTTTCCATTTAACCACGTAGCATAAGTTCCTGATGAGCACAGACAAGTCTTTGAGGGTAATAATTTATTAAATGTTTTAACACCCACTAAAGAGCCAGCGCTTTCCCTAGGAGAGCATTACTTGATCAAGATCTTGCTTGATCTTTACACAGGTATTCCACCATTTTTGCACTATGACATTCAACAAATCTCTTCAAAATGTTTGCAGTGGGTAGCTTTAAGCATGCTACAGAATGTCACAGGGGGTTTACAGTGCAGGAAGGCAGATCCCATAGGATCCTACCTTGCATTCAATCTTTGTGCAATTCTGTTCTTGTAAAAATGCATCTCCTCCAAAATAATAAAAAAACAAATAAATCATAAAATGAAATCCAATATACCAGCAAGTTCACCATGTAATCACTGAATTTGTACAACTACATCCTGAACTAAAATATCTGCAGAAATTAGTATCCTTAGGAGTAGTTATGTGAGCTTCAAAGACAACAAAAAAAAAAGTTTCTGGACACAATTAGGATAAACTGGGATTTTCTTTCAAGTATTAAATTAATAATTCGGCCACAAACACACATCCGGTTTCTTTTTTTCTTTTTTACACAAATGCAAGTTATCAGTCAAGATAGTTATGGAAATAACCCCCCCAATGTCGCTATGAATGTAATGCCTTTATCGTTCTAATTCTTTTCTGGATGACCCACATTTCCATAACTTATCTACATTAGGGTCACCACTTCAGTGCAAAACTAAAGCCAAAACTGGTCAACAAACTTAGCCTGATCGATTACAATTATGATAAGGAGGATAACATGTACATTATTCTTTGGCCAAAGTGTTTAATTCAGTGCAAAAATGATGGAATAGATAAGAGTTGGTCAATGGCCAAGTAGTATGGGGTCCAAACCCAGGGCAAAGCATGCTTTTTGTTTTGAGGCCCGTAAGAGAACTGATGTGATGTTGAACCCCTGAGCGCTGACCTGTTTAAAACAAATATGCTCGACTTTGCAGCTTTAAAGAGAATAAGGGGTTGAACACAGGGAAAGGAGAAAAAAACTAAACAAGCAGCCTGAAAATTCTCTCATTCTCCCAACCCATCCCTCACACTACTTCCTCTCCAACATGGGAGGCTTTACAGCTTTTGAGTCAGTAGTCCAGCAAGCCTCTATCCACACAAAGGCAGGCCTTCCTCATAGCGTGGTGGCGGGGAGGAAGGCTCGTGATGCAGTGCTGGGGTCCCGTGTCTGCTGTTGGCCCACTGGGTTTTGCTATGTGTTGAACGAGTGGCTGAGACTCTGTGGGTGCAGCTGCTGCCACATCTGTTGCTGCTGCACAGCCAGCTGCTGCGATTGGTCTGATGAAGACAAGATGTTGGTGAGCGGACCCACGCAGTTTGCTGGAATGATCAGACCTGGGTGGCACAGAGTGTGGAAAGGAGGGGGGGGGGATTAAATAAATCAGCGTCCACTCATCAGATACACAAGGAACTCATGAATAAAAAAAATATAAAAAAATTTCCATCTTACTCACCCACTATTCTTTGTCCGTCTTCGGTTCTCAAACGAACAATCTGCATCTTCATGTTGCTTCCACTTACAGAGGCTAAAACACCTTCTACTTTGGTCCACACGCTGAGGACGGAGCCACACAGGACATAATACGTTCGGCAACGCAACCCTATTTCACACTGCAGTCCCACTGATGCCTTCTTACAGTTCCCACGCCTGTGGAGAAATCAGATTTTGTTAATACACTGCAAAAGCAAATATCTCCAGTGAGTAAAACTATAAAAATAAATAAATAAATCTCACCAATAAGCATGAGAGCAAACATCTGCTGAAGAGTCGTACTGATCAATCCAACACTGTTTTGCCTCATCTGAAAGAACCTATTTAAAGGTAGAAAACATTTGTAAAACGCATGCCAATCAGTCTTGTGTTTTAGCCAAAGACTGTTTACAAATATTTTGAGACACAAATTGGCAGAAGAAATTACCTTTTTGCATCGCTTCCGTATATCTGCATACGTCTCCAGTTTGAGCTGTTTTCCAGTATTTGGTCGGTACACCATGAACAGTCTCTTTTTAGTGTTGACTTCCTTGACCATGATGGCTATTTTCTTGTTATTCCGTACCTAATTGAATCAAACAGATAATTTCTTGTTTAAGCACCAGGAAATGTGAACATAACCTACAAAGAGAGATGCAGTTGCTCTTACCTGCACGTAGAAGCCGTCGTCTGGTCCGTTCTGTTCTGCCCAAATATGGGTAGCGTCCTCCCACGACATGCCCCTCTCCACACTGACCTGATAAGCAACAAAACCTTTACTTACACTCTCGTATGATGCAACAGGTAAGAAGCTAACCAAATTATATACATCAGCTTTTAACTGAAAGTGTATATGATATTCATAGTGTTCATAAAATGTTGTTGCTGTGTATATGTGAGGCTACTAAAGGATGTTTGCATTCTCTATGTGTACTTACAGTATAAAGTTCAACATGGCCTGAGGTGGAGTAACCTGGCGTCAAGAACTTTTTCGCATCAATCTTTTTAACCTTCTCATCCCCAGAACCCAAATCTGGAAAAATAAATAAATAAATAAATAAATAAATAAGCCTTAGAATATTGACTTCTAAACGATGCAATTTGAAGAACTATACACCTCAAGTATTACTGTTTAAAAAAAAATTAATTAATTAATTAATTTAAAAAAAAAAGGACAGACAGCAACAGAGTATGGTACAAGAAAGATATTGGACATGTTTACACTGTTTTGCTTGTGCAGTAAAGTCTGTCTTGCTATTTCATTTAATTACTGTACACAAAGCTTATTTGAGGTATGTAGAATACCAGTATGCAAGGGTAATGTTCATTGTACAAATACTGCACTTAAAATTTATCACTTTAACTACACTGTGAACTTACAATTAGGCTTATTTCTCACACTCTACAACCCTTGGCTGCCATCATATGTAATATTTGTCATTCCATGTTCATTCTTCTGTCTAACACAGCATGATCCTCATATATATATAATTTTTTTTTTCCCCCCTCAAATTTTTCCTGTATTTATAATTGTGTTGGTGTGGTTCCTTTCTTTCTTTCTTTAAACAATGAGCTACTGTAACAAGGCAAAGCAATTCCGTTCTGGGATTAATGAAGTTATTTGAATCTTGAACCTTGAAACAAAAAGCACTTAATGCTGAAAACCTGTTTTCTCTTACCCAGAATTCCCATGTCATATCGGCCATTCTTTTTAGCGTTCTGAATGACAGCATTTAAAGTGTCAGAGAAATACTGGAAGAGGGCATTCTGCTGCTGGACCTCCATGCCAAGGATCCGGTTTAAGAATTTTCCAATGTTGTTATAGTCTTAAATATAAATAAATAAAAAAATCAATGCTATTTTACTTACACTACAGTGCATAAACATATGTAAAGTAATAATATAAAAACACTAAAACTTACCCTTATCCAGTGAGAGAACACCGGACCTATCCTCCACATTAATCAACCCCACACCAATTAACCCATTGCGGATTTCTGCAGACATACAAAATCAGTCAAATTCGACTATGTTGCAGTTCAGGGTTTTTAAATACTGATAACTTAAAATTAAAATATTCAACTGGCATACAAAATGCTTCTTACCTTTAAAAAAATCCCCTTCGAAATGAGAAGGTGGAGAGACCAAGGGAGAATCCAAATTGACAATGGACTTCATAACAATCTCAAGAGCATTTCTGCCATACTATGAAACAAAAACCAGGTCAGTGTCTAAGGCAGAACTTGAGCAAAATGTTTTTGAAGGTAAACAATCTCTCTTCTTACCTTGTTGTCAAAATTGAATCGACTGAGGTCCCTCGTCTCTGTGGCTCTTCGGTCTCCGTGTGTAAGCGCGCCCTGTGAAATAGTTATTTCTTTAATGGATTATTGGCCAAACAAATGAAAAAAATAATTAAATAAATAAATAAAAACGGCACCTACCAAGCTCTCTAGTCTTTTGGCAACAATGGAGGCAAATCTTTGTTCTCCGGCAAGTTCAGATATCAGAAACACATACTCGGGGGCAGTTACCTGGTTAGATCTGTGTGTTCTACCTGTAAGGTACATTCTAATAAATAACACTTTAATCTCCTCCGTAGCAATAAAAAAATAAATATATATATATTTTTTTTTTTTTTTTTTTTTTTAATTTGTTGTACATTCTAAAAAACAAAGCAGATTGAAAAAGTACTGACCGAATTGCTGAATAGCTCGGTCTGCACTCCACGGTAACTCTAAAGTCATATGAACTCTTCTTCTCTGGTTCTTCACTCTACGGTCAGCTTGAAGTGAAATACCAGAGCTGGCTGCCTCAGATATTATAGCAATGTTCTAGAAAGAAAGGCAAATTTACAGCCAATTCACAATACAAGGAACAGTCTGAAACGGAAAAATATTTCAACATACCTTCTCTCCATCCATGAATCGTTGCTTCTCCGTGAGGTTCAGAATTTCTACAGGAACGTCCAGTTCTGATCTTGATTCATATGAGATGCTGCCGTCGTCATTGCTGACTACTCTGCCTTTGCGTCCCGTCATCTAAACACACATGGGTTGTGCACATTACATAAAAGGACGTAGATGCTGCTTCAACACTGACTGTTTAGAAAATTTAAGCAAAAATGAAAGCATGTAAAAAAAATTCTTTAGCATAGTAATTCCACATTGTGTCATATGGTACCTCTGCCACATTGTCAGGGCCTCCCAACTCATCAATAAGCTCATCCAGGGTGTTTGGTGGCAGATCCTCAGCCAGTTTCTCTAGCTGTTCTAACAGCTCCCTTTTCATTTGCTGGGCATCCTCCACTGCATCATTACTGGTCACACAGCTGTTTTCTTCTGGTTCACTTTTAGCTGTAAAGATTACCAACTCAAATTCAAGCCTTAAAAAAAAAAATGTTTTAAACTAGGTTTTCAAAAAATAAAACACATTTAAGATGCTGGACATGGCAGTGGCGAGATAAGACCTGAAATTAGTGCATGCAACACTTGCACATATTTCACCTACAAGTGGCATCATCAATGACATCACCCAGGAATGTTTTCGGGTTGTTTTTTTTTTGGCCCTTTAGTCAAGTTAAGCACTCCTACACCTATTTACTATCCAAGCTCTCCACCTAGAGTATTAAATAAAGTGCCTTGTACACTCTATACAGTGTATTTGAAGATTGAGCCAAATGAAACGTAGTAAAAGTTTGCCCGACATTCACATGAGTAAGATTAATTACAATCTATTCTTACTCCAAAGCTCTAGTGCTTTTCCCAACATCCTAACACATTCAGTCCAATAAGCAACACGGTTCATAAACACTACTGCTCAAGTTTGGGATCACTTAGAAATGTTATTGTTTTCCAAGAAGACATGAAATTAGTCTGAATACAAAATACAGCAAAAGAACAAGACATGCTAGTTCTAGTTAGAAATTATTTTCATGGAAATTATGTGCTCTTCAAAATTTGCCTTCATCATCAAAATACATAAAAAAAATAAAAATAAACACTTTTTGCGGACATTCTAGCTGTCGATTTTTCAAGATAATTTGATTTCACCCCATGCTTCCTGGAGCATCTACCACAAGATGTTTTGGCTTGATGGAGTCTTCCTCCATACCATGCCGTCAAGCTGCTCCCACAACAGCTCAATTAGGTTCTGATCCAGAGACTGTGTTGGCCGCTCAATTACAGTCAGAATTCCGGCTAACTTTGTTTGTGAAATGAATAAAATAGTTTGTGAATGAAAATGGGTTTTACTTTGGAAAACAAAAATTTTTTGCAAATGATCCCAAACATTTGAGTGGCAGTGTATGTATTGTTAAATAGCTGTATTGTGCTATATTGCTTAGAAACCTCAGGCACCACATCAGTGTATAAGCAATTAAAACAGATTTTCCTATGGGAAAAAAAATAAATGTTAATTGCACATTTTCACGAATTTTCCATTAACCATGTGCAATCATACCTGTACCACTACATCACGTAATGCTAATTATAATAATTGGAATAAGTTATTCCAGAATGACAAACATTTGAAATGTCAAGTAATTTTTTGGATTCAAGTAATCATCAAAATGTGTACAGTAATTCAAGGGATATGGGAGAGGAAAATAATTTTGCACTCATATTCCTTGCACATGAATGAATAAATAAAGTACATAACAAAAATGAAAAACTGCATTTTGAAAACATGCATCTAACCACCCACCGGGGACAACAGAGTTGTTGGACGTAGATTTTACAACAGGTGTTGTGAAAGCGGGCCTGGTTGAACCAAGCCCGGAGGCTAACAAGGCACTTTGAATGGAATCTGGGTCTATGCTCTTCTTCTTCTTCTTGTTCTTCTTTTCCTTGCTCTTTTTAGAGTCTTTACGGATTAGCCAAGGATCTATAAAATAATACAATTACAATATAAATCAGAATAATGTACAATA
This sequence comes from Clarias platycephalus, assembly GCA_030068275.1. NCBI lineage: Eukaryota > Metazoa > Chordata > Actinopteri > Siluriformes > Clariidae > Clarias > Clarias platycephalus. The sequence goes on along the minus strand of JAQQZT010000009.1, from coordinate 7,573,848 downwards.
TACATCAACGGTCCTTGTTAAAACCGTTAAAAGAAGGATCTAGACACAGGTGCTTACCATCTTCTTCATCCTCACTGGAATCATCCTTGAAGGGGTTGAAGTCATCCTCGTCATCTCCTGAGCTGATCGAGTTAAAGCTGTCGTCGCTGTCATCTTTGTCAGAGTCTTCTGAATTGCTCTCATCTGAGCTGCTGCCTGAAAGCCCTCCGGATTTACGGGACTTCTTTGCTCCTTTTTTAACATCTGCACCTGCGGGTAAATTGGTAGGTTTAAAAAAATAAAAAAAATTTAAAAAGTTTCAAACATTTTTCCCTTAGACATCTTAAAAATGTGAAATTGGTGAGGAATGAGGTAAAGTAATGTTTAGTTTTTCTGGACAGAAACAAATTTTGAATACCTTTCCTTTTCTTGCCCTTCTGCTCCTCCTTGGTTTCTGCTGGTGATGGGGTTTTCTTTGCCGATAGATCAATACCCAGTAGGCTGAAGAGCTTCTGTCTGTCTGGAGCAGGGAAGTGCTTCTCCACCAGTGACTGCAGGACACCCCTTCAAAATAAAATACAAAACTTGTTAAGAACACTGGGATCAATTGGAATTTCCCAACACAATTATATTAACATGCTCATAATGGTATACATGTTAAGATAAACTAATTACTAGAACAAACATCAGCGATATCACTTGCAGCATATACAATCTGGCCAAAAAAGTGTCAGATTTCAGAAGGGTCAAATTATTGAGCAAAGAAAACTAAGCAAATTTTGAAATTACTGGAACTGGGTTAAGAACCCTTCATCTGGAACATAACACGGAAGGATAATGCTGAAACCTCGACTTTGTGGAAGAAATGTGGTTTAAAAAAGAAAAAAAAAATAATTTAATGAAACATTTGGTGAAGTTGCATGGGTAAAAAAAAAAAAAAAAAAAAAGTTTAATAGTGGAGAATTTCCATATACACGCAACGTTGAGAGCTCAAGCTTGGGACAAAACAGCTGTGTGGCCATAAGAAAGCTACTTGCTAGTCAGACCAAATCAGAAAAAAAAAAAAGCTTTAATCAGGTAGACTGATAAAAGGTCATGTAGATCTAATGAGCACAGAGTGATTGGTGCGTCAGGGTATAAAGGGAAGTGCATGAAGCGATGTGACCATCATGCATACTGGCCACTGTTCAAGCCTCTTGAGGCAGTGTTATGATCTGGGGTTGCTTCAGTTGGTCAGGTCTAGGCTCAACAACATTATGCGGCAATAAAATGAAGTCATCTGACGACCTGAATGTACTGATGACCAGGTCATCGCATTAATGGGGATAGCATGGGCATATTCCAGGACCCAAATCATCAAAGAGCAGTTCTGGGAGAATGAGGAATCATTTTTACACATGAACTGGCCACCACAGTGTGTGTGCTTTAATCAAATCTAAAGGTGAATGAAAACCACAAAAACCACATTAAAAGGGTACATCGGGGGCACCCAATGTTGCAGCTGTAGAATTTATGAATTTCCACCCCTTGCTACAGTGACTTTTTTCATGAGGATGCATAAAACCATAATAAAGTCTATTAAAAAGGAAAATACATGAAAGACAAATGTTATGCAAGAGGAGTTACTTTCACTTCACACTAACTGCATCTAGAATTTGTGGACCTGGGACATAGTAGAAAAGAAAAAAGCTGGGCTATGGTCGATTCAAATTAAAAAGGAGCTGTTAGTTTTAAAGTACCGGTCATGTGACTTTGTTGCTGGACGGGTTCTAGGTAAACAAACAGTAATCCAGTTTACACCCATTAATGATATCAAAAGGTGCAAATCAAATAGTCACAGTTTTATATATAATTTATATAAAATATAATATAATTTTATTCTGTTAGACTTGTGCAAAAATGGTACAGAACGTTGTGTTGGTCTTAACCACCAGATCGTCCGAGAGTTACCATTTTTGCATTAAAATTTGGTTATTTCATATTTTCTTTTCATGTCAGTAATAAACAGAAAAACATTTTCATACTGCACGGATGCTTGTTTTATATTGTTACTAAATAGTATATCGACACAGACAGGACTTTAATCCCAATATGCTCATGTGCTGATTATATTAATAGTTGCATAAAATAAACTTGCACTTAAGTGGTTGCTTAAAAAGACAATGGATCGTTTTCCAGACTCTTTTCAGCTTTCAATGCTTACGGAAAGACATCTGAAGATCATAGCTTAGATAGTAACTGACGAACTGGATCACTGGTGATAAAGTTCATCTTTTCTTGGCTACAGTTTATCCACACTCCAACTGACAATAGGTTCTCTCATGCATGCATCATTACTGAATGTTCCTCAATTACTGTTAATCCTTAACCTGCTCTCACAGTCCCTGAAACAGTGTTCATTAGACAGCACAGCTCTAGACAGTGCAGGAATAAGATTTGCTGTAACCGTGTCTGCTGTGCTGCAAAAATCAGTGAAAGCACAGCTACAGGAGAAAGCACACTACTAAGTAAAACATTTTCTGTGCTGAACATGCTAGGAAAGACTACATAACGATAAAATGTTTCAATCATCTTTGTGAGAGCTTTATTCTGGTCAGGGTCACAGTGAATCCAAAGCCTCTCCCAGAAAATAAAATTCAGTATATAATTTAATATTTTTCATTGTAACATCTGTAATTCAACACTAGGCACTCTCGCTTGCAACACAAAGCAGAACATAAAATATTCCATGGATACTGGAGTTTTCCAAATCTTGTAATGGGTATTTTTACAAGTAGAAATGGCAAGAGGAAGTAGCAAGGATCTTCCTTTTTCTTTGTCTGGCTTTGAGTGAATATTTGAGAAGGTGAACGACTCACTTTGCAGTAGAGACGAAGTCATTGAGCTCGCCTCCACCTTCCTCCAAGGCCTCAAGTGTTCGAGCTTCACCTGTTGACTGCAGCCCAATAACAATGCACTAAAGAGGAGAAGGGGAGGGGGGGGAGGGGGAGGTTTGGCAACTTTATGGCTGGCTTTTTTTTTTTTTTTATGTTTTCTTAACACATGTGAATGTACGCAAACCATAAAAATTAACCTTTCCATTCTTGACTTCCTCTCGGGCTAGCTGCACCACTCTGCGCACCTTTGAAGCAATGCACAGGTACTTAAAGAACCTCTGGTGTGCAGACCAGAACTGTCCCCACATCGACTTCTTCATGCGTTGTTCAGCGTCCATCAAGTTAGCTGCTTGTTGGAATTTCTCCCGTGCGCTCACCCACTGAAAGCAACAGGGTCACAGGGATGAAAAACTCAATTATTAATCGAAACCACAAAAGACGTCTCCTTTCTTATGAGACAATATATTCTTTCAGTATAAATCAGATATGTTCTTGGTGCACGTACCAGACGGACTGACTTGTTATACATTTTGATGTAGTTGTTTGTCAGAGGGACTTCCTCAATCTTAAATGTCACACCCTGGAAGCTCAGCTGTCGAGCAATGTACATTCCTCTCAATTTCATATCCATGGCAACAATTTCCATGGCACCAACACCTCTAAAATAAACCAACACAAAAGGAACATATTAAGAAAAAGAAAAAAAAAAAGGCAGAGATAACGAACATTCAGAAAGCCACATTATCCAAGTGTGAAAGAACTGACCTTCTTTCAACAGCTTGAATAAAATTTGAAAATTCTTTGAAAGGGGTTCCTTCCCCCCAGATCCCAAGACGATTCATGTAAGCCATGTTCCGAGGCTCAGAGGCTCCTACACAAAAACAATAAATGAAAGAGGAGCCAAATCCACATTTAAGTTTAAATACAGAGAAGACATCTCTGGGCACAAACCTGTAGCGCTGGCATAGACCACACGTGCTTTTGGCAGCTTGTTCTGGAGCTCGAGAACAGCCAGTCCGGTCTTTGTGGGTTTTGATGACCCAATTGGACAGACGTTTTTGGCTTTGTGACATTCATCAAAGATTATCTGAAAGGTCCAGTTAAGGGAAGCAGTGCAACAGTATTTAAAAGCTCATAGACGCAGCTGATAAACAATTAAACAATGCTATTACTCTGAACAATATTCATTGCAAGTTGTGTTTTTCATTTCGAAAAAAAACTGAACGCCATTAGCGTCAAAAGGATACCACACCATCAAAATCATCCCCACACCAATGCAGTAACTGCTTGAACCTTGTTTTGTATTTTCCACCTGTTTGGCTTTCTCCAATCAGAGATGAGTATGTAGCAAAGATCACACCTTTTTTCACACTTCCATTGTGCTTCGATGAGATTTTTCCATATTTGAACTGGTGGAAAAAAATACAAATATTTTAAAGTGAAATGTTGGTAGATTTGACAGAAGCAAACATTATGGAACAAAAGATTTCAGTACCTTGTTTAAAGAATGGACCTGGATGTTCTTTGCTCCAATATCTCTCAAATCCCTCTCTGCGTCATACTTCAAGTCGTTCGAGACGCTAAACCTGAAAAGTAAAAACAGCCGTTAAGACTATCCAAAAAAACAAAAAACAAAGATAAACTCCTATAATGGACTATTAAATTTGGACTTAGATATAGCACGTTTAAAAACATTACAAAAACAAATCTAGTTCTACCTTCAAGAGCTACTAAATGTTAACACAACCTTTAAATAGATGGAAAATAAGTGAAGTGTTTCATTACCAGAGAGATCGTTTTCTGCCCAGAAGGTAATTTTCATATATGATTCCAGCAATAGTTCTTCCCTTTCCGACACCAGCACCATCACCGATCAAGTAAGCTGCTCTGTCTCCATTTGGAAGGAAAGTCTCATGTTGCTGTGAAGTCATGACAAAAGCGATGACCTTTCCTTATAGCAATTACTCACTACACAAAATAGTTATTTTACCAATAGACAAAAATAATACACTACAAATCAAACTCAAAGCATGTATGCCACATGCAGCCATCTGCTTCATTTTATGCAACCCTGTATGAACCTACAAATAATATTCGAACAGTACCTACTACCATTTTTACATTAGATCAGCAATATGGCATGATGATTAATTTAGTAGTTGATCAATAGGTGTAATTTAAACGAGTATTACATGCATTGACTTTTCTCTCTCAAACATCCTTAGTTTTTTGGCCCTTCAAGGGTTCACACAAATACAGACGAAACAAAGCCAGACTGAGCCCGACTTCTCCTGGATTAAATATTTTACCCATGAGTTTGTGAACACACACCTGACTAGCATACGTAATGGCCTCAAGCTGAAGAGCAGATAGCCAGCCACGGTCGATTGTTTCCTCTGGAACAGAAAGCCTGTACCACACATTAGGAGGGCTGACACTCGAGAGGGAGCTGGTCTCTACCACAGGATCAGGATGCCGCTCTCCTATTCTCACTACAGGCAAACAAAAAGAATGTTAATAAAGGCTTTTTAAAACATAAATAAAACTCAGAAACCTTTCAGTAGTGCGCGCGTGCGCACACACCCCCACTCTAAAGCCAAGTCGCATACATAATTTAAATTTGATGCCATGTGCACAGTAGTATTCAACAGTGTGTGTGCAATTTTTTTTTAAACACACATTTCATCGGCATGTATTCAGCATATGTTTCGGCGTGTCCCAACTCCTCCTCCTCTTCCTCTTCTGGCTCCTCCTCCTCCTTCATTCCGGGTAACTTTTTAAAATAAAGCAATTAAATTAAACCATAAACAATCTTGAGCAATATGGAGTGCGTATAATCACAATTAAAAAAATATATAAATTTCTTACATTTACAGGAGAAAAGCTGCGCATTTTGATTTCTTCATTGGCCCAGATTCTGGCGACATCTTTGCTCGACACCTCCTTTTTCACACCGTTGTTGACCTCCACTGAAAGAATCAAAAGAACAGTAATGCTGAAAGACAGCAAGAAAGCAGCCTAAACTTTTAACATGGCTGGGCATAAATTTTTTTTTTTAAATACACCAAGAGTGATCCCCAAAACTGCTGTACATACTGCAATTAAGGTGAACCTCAATTAAAAACCCTACGCCTACCTGGTTTATTCATCAACTTTGTGGAGAGCAAAATAATCTCTGAAATAGGAGAGCACATTCAGGATTGTAGAAATAATCAGGCAAGCAGAAGTCCTCATAACAGGATACAACAATTTATACAGCAGTTTAAATAATCACAAAAATGATTAAAAACCTATGTATTTTACAAAGTATTTGTGTACTACATTTTGTGGTGTATTATAATTATTATTATTTTAAAATCAAAATCAACCTGTTCCCTGCATGTCTATATTCATACTTTTGGGAAGTAGTTTATGACCATGTGTATGAATTCTACCACAAAAACGCTTCACATATCTGCGATAATGATTAGGTGGTAAGTATCACAGTAACATCTGCATGAATGCCAGAACCCATGGTTTCTCCAGAGCATCACACTTCCTCCACAAGCTTGCCTTCTTCCCATAATGCATCCTGATGCCAAACATCCCCCAGACAAGCACTGCACACTTGCCCAGCCATCCACAATGCAACAAGAAAATTAGTTTTATCAGAACAGGCCACTTTCTTCCTTTGTTCCACGGTCCAGTTCTGATGCTGATATGTCCATTGTAGCCACATTTCGGAACAAACAAGTTTCAGCATGGGCACTTTGACTGGTCTGTGTCTATGCAGACTTATACACAGCGACTGGCGAGGCACTGCGTGTTCTGACACCTTTCTGCCTGACCCAGCAATATACATTTTTTTTGGACAATTTGACTCAGTAGCTCATGCGCGAAATAAGACCAGACAGGTCAAACTTCGCTCCTTGCATGCACGAGTGGGCATTGGCTGCCCATGACCATGCGTGTAGTAAATCGGAGAATTGCGTGACAGCTTTGAGCCGGGCCTGATGTGCAATTTCTTATAGTGGGTGCTGCTTTTTTTCAGGTCAAAAATACAGCTTCTTTTAACAAAACATTTGCAAACTTATTTTCCCAGAGGGAAAGTCTTAACACCTACCCACTTTACGGACCACACAAAGGGTTACACTTGGCTTATAACGTGAAGAATAACTAAATAATTTAAACACATTTGTGGTTTTCTCCCACCTCTTGGTGTTTGATGGTTTTGAGCAGCAATATAACGAAAGCAATATTTGTCCAGCTTTCTAAGCAATCACAAATTTTTCACATGCTCGGAAGGACTCACTCGTTCCTGTCGCTGTAGCAACAGGCTGAGCAATATCAGGTGGAGGCTTCAGCTTCATAAGTTCACCGAGGCTGTTTGTTTTCACGCCGCTGGTCCGGAGCAGGTCCTTCAGCTTGATCTGCTCTCGAGTCGGTGGGACCACACTGCACACGGTCGCTGTAGCGGACGGTGAGGAAGAGCTTCTCTGAGCTGGCGTCTGCACCACCTTGGTTACTGTGATGGTCTGTCTTGAAGAAGGGCCCACTGAGGGCTTTGTGACTACGATGGTTCCCAGCGATGGCAGTTGATTTAGTTGATTTAAGACGAATGTGGTGGTTGAGGGTTGAGGCTTCTGCTTTAAGAAAGGAACAAAATACAAGGGTGGGTTATTTATTAACACCATGAAAACAGAATCTGTGATAAAAAGTGTCATTTTATAAAGAATGATATTACAATTTTTTACAAGCAAAATCAAGGACTTACTCTGATTGTGACTGTAGGAGTGGGTGGCACAGCAGGTTCAATTCCAACAATTCCAGCTGCTTCGCTGCCGAGACCGAGGTCAAGGACATTCTTTGAAACTGACTGAAAGACAAGAGATAAAAGAATAAAATATATACATACAAACATATATAAAATAATAATTCTGCCATCGTATTACCAAAATTTCAAACAATGTTCAAAGCAGGCCAAGACTTGTATATTACAAAACACGCATCCACACACAGTGCCAAATCATCTCATTCCAAACACCACAAGGCATTCCCTAAATGAAATTGTTTACCTGGTGTGAGGAAGGGGACTGAGCAGTTTCCTGAGAATCAATGTCAAAAAGGTCATTTGGGCAGATTCCACTTTCGCTAAGGGCTGCGAGAAGCAAATCTTGTCCTGGATCCATCATCTGAAAAGAAAAAAAGATAAAAAAACACAAACAGTTTTGAGATCGAAAAATCAAATACAGTTGGGAAGAAGCTTTCAGATTGGACAAAAAGTGAGTTGTTGAAAGGACAGACAGACACCACTTGTTACTATGGATGGCACGAACTATGTTTCACAACACACTCGGTAACGTTACTAACAATTATTACACACAGGTTTTGTTGCTATGACAAGTCATAAAATGGTCGGAAATTCATTCGATCAAAACGCGTTTTAGTGCAATACATCAACATTAAAAAAAATATGATAAGCATAAGCTTTCAGGAACAATACAGCTTCAACATAGCGTGCACCTTTGCACGTGTTTGCCCAAACTCATTCGCTAGCAACTACTTCCTGGTCTGACTGTGCCTTTTTGGCACACCAAGCCACACGGCAACCGGCTAAACGTTTGTATATGTTATAGTACAAGCATACTATTACTATCCGTCAGAAACGGAACTTAATCTAAAGCACAATCACTCTCCAAGGTGCACGTGTAACGTTAAAAAAAATCGATTATTCTAGAAAATGCGTTAGACAAAAATAAAAGCTAACTGCACTACATCTGAGTGAGCTAGTAACCGGAGTCACAGGAGAAGTCGTAGCTAGCCGAGAGTCACTTTCGGTTTAACGGCGCCTTCATTCAAGTCTTATTTACTCGAGTGACACAACTAACACCCAACTAACTATCTACAACTCGTTTTGTTTCTATTAATACGACTCCGGTAATCCCACCTGGATTTAAACGGCAGCGAAACGCAGCCGAGCCTCACGCTCTGAAGTTCACGCGCTAGCTTGCTAACGTTCATCTCCCTCGCGACCTCCTGCGCGTGAACTTTGAAAGACGAACAACGGTTATTAAAGCAAATACGTTTCGCGAAAACACCGCAGTTACACCAAACACTACCGTAAAAAAACACTTTACAATAATACACACAGATACATATTCCTGACTAGCCACCAACCTTAAGTTACGTTATGCTAATATCGCTAAGCAGTTAGCAAAACACTCTCGTGCTCTGTCACCCAGCAAGTTGTCGAGCTGTGTCCGGCCAGACGTTACGGAAAGCAGAAAAATAAGCGTTTCTACGTCATAATGACAGTTTTACTAGAGGAAAATAAAAATTACAGATTCACGCTAAAAAAAACAAGCAAAGTTCGTGGAGCCAAACGCCGACCAGATCTACGTACTAGACGATTTCCAGGGAGCTCGAGTGTCGCGGCGGTTTGAAGGATGTTGCCCCTTCGCTTCGCTTGTTTTCTAACCATCCGCCGCCATCTTTACCAAACGGCAAGGATCGCGTGGAGGTCACGTGATCCTCGGGCAGAAAGAAAGAGCATTTCGACGCCGAATTTCCGCCACGGTGACGCCGCCGACGGCGCGCAAACCGCGCGCTGAGCAAGACCGCGCCGCAATCAGCGATTAACGGTACAGTATCTGCCATATTAATGCTAGTTTTAGGCAAAAAAGTTGTCAGAGAAGGAGAGCGCTAAACCCGCATCACGTGACCGGTCCATCGCAACACGAGGAAGTGACGTCTTTGCGATAGTTTCCTCCGGTGACACATAAAATGACTTTGAGGACGCCATGTTGGTGAGGTCGCAGTGACACATGTTTAACCTCTGCTAAAAATGACATTCAACATGAGTCACGCCAAATATATACACGTACTACGTATATATGTTTTTCTTTATATATATTATATTATCTTATGTATTATATTATATTATATTATATTATATTATATTATATTATATTATATTATGTATTATCTCCATCCATCTGGGAGCCTCTGTAGTCCAACTAGGGACTGTGAATACAGTATTTCCATTTTTACAACCATGGTAGAACCTCCAGTCAGCACTCGCATGTGCATTAACACACTGTGTGTATGTCTGCATGTCTTTGGACTGTGAGAGGAAACCAGAGTACCAGGAGGAAATTTACCAAGCAAAGGGAGAACATGCAAACTCCACGCACACAGACCCCAAAGTAGGAATTGAACCCGGACCCTGTGTGGGTGCAAAGAAACTTTATTAAAGAGAAAATGAGAGCAAATCTTTAAATTGCATTGTAGGCACCGGTGGCATCAACCAGTTCCCTCAAACAGCTGGGCATAGAATGCACAGTCTTCTAAAGGAAGTCATTTGTGATCTTGCTGAGAACCTTTTCAATCCGTGCCCCCAAGTCCTACAGTGTGCGAGGCTTTGTTCTGTACATCTCCTCCTTTGCGAAGCCCCACAGGATTAAAAAAAAAAATTAGATGGAGTGATATTTGGATTTCTTGGCGGCCATTCATGTGGTCCATTTCGTCCCAGCCAACGTCCTGGAAAATGCACGCGCACACAGTAAGAGCAAAATGGGGAGAGACTGTTTTCTTCATAACTCCAGTAATACTACAAATTCTATAGCCATTAAATATTTGCAAACATTATATTTGCATACTTCGGTTTTAAGATTGTAGTGTGTCCCGGGTTCAAAATGGTGCATCATTGGTATTTCGAGCAGGGGTTCTCAAACAGCCCTATCAATCAATAAATAAATCTCTTTATTTTAAAAACATAAATGTCATTATTTACCTATGTACAACAATATGCAGCTATTTATTGTCTTTTATTATTTTATTATTTTTTATTATTGTTAATATTTTAAATTTTTTATTATTGTTGTATAAACATCTCACTCACTCACTCACTCATCTTCTGTACCGTTTATCCTGAATACAGGTGCGCTCAGGTCCAGAGCCCATCCCAGGAGACTTAGGGCACGAGGCAGGATACACCCTGAACGTGGTGCCAATCCATCGCAGGGTACACACACAAACACTCACATGCTTTTTCACACACTACGAGGACGCCAGTTAGCCTAATCATGTCTCTGGACTGTGGGAGGAATCCGGAGTACCAGGAGGAAACCCACCAAGCATGGGGAGAACATTCAAACTCAATGCACACAGACTCTAGGCCCTAACGACTAAGCCACCATGCCAGATAAATATCTAAAACAATTAAAATGTAAAAAATTATTAAGATTGACATCTTGAACTATTTAACCTACTAAACTATTTGGATTTGCTTTGTTTCCTTCACATCTGTGTTGGAGCACATTACATTACTCACCACATTGGTGGTGAAATGAAGACTAACTTGCACTTTAAACCATTGACAATAACACTGCTGCTGACACACACATCATCTCATTCCATATTTCATGTTTTACTCATGCTGCCGCTTTTATGTTTTATGTTGCACACATGCCGTACAATTTTTCTACTTAAATTTAATTGTAATGTGTAAACCTGTAACTTTTTTTCCCTTTTGTGCAATATTTCTTTAACTGCAGTAAAATCTTTTTCTCCTCCTATTCTAACTTATCCTTCCATTTTTACCTCATGAATAGCTGTATAAGCATTTCACTACATATCATACTGTTTATTTTTGTGTATGTTACAAATAAAAAGTACATTTGGATACACTATATCTTCTCCACAAATATTTGGTGGCAAATTATGCAAATATACTCAATATATACACAAGGTGGAGCATGTAGTTTTATCTCACTTTATTAACCCTTTGAAATAAAAAAAAAAAATCGGTCTTTAAAATTAAAGTTTTCTTTTTGTTTTTCTTACAGATGTTTTCACTAACTGCTTACTGCTGTACCTAATGATGTACCTAGGCAAGGCAAGGCAAGTTTATTTGTATAGCACATGTCATACACAATGGTAATTCAAAGTGCTTTACATAAAAGAGAAGAAATTAAGCGTAAAATTAAATAGAAAAAAGAGCACAAACTTTTTTAATTATTTCAATTTGATAAAAAAAAAACTACTTAAAATTTGATATAGAATAAAAATAAAACAGTTAAAAATATAAGGTAAACTACAGATAAACTACAGATATTTTACTATAAAATACAGTGCAGTCAGTTCAGACGTAGCACAGTGCTCATTCAATAAATGCACAGCTAAACAGATAAGTTTTAGCTTTAAATGTGAATAATGTTTTAGCACATCTGATCTTTTCTGGAAGCTGGTTCCAACTGCGGGCAGCATAATAGCTAAAAGCGGACTCCCCTTGTTTTGTGTGAACCCTTGGTA
>JAQQZT010000009.1:7530125-7546144 GCA_030068275.1 Clarias platycephalus | reverse complement strand
CCAAAGGTGAAGCACATCGAAGGAAAGGGGAGAGGTGTTTTCGCCACGCAAAGCTTCCAGAAAGGGCAGTACGTAGTGGAGTATCACGGTGACCTGCTGCTGCAACCCGATGCCAAAAAACGGGAGACTCTATACGCACAAGACCCAGCTACGGGCTGTTATATGTACTACTTCCAGTATCTCAGCAAAACGTACTGGTATGTCATGGCACCTAAGCACGTCTTTTTATTTTGTTACTTTATGGGGGAAAATATTTTTAACAATGAGGTTTAAAGATCAAGCTTAAAAGAAGCTCTTATGTTTTATTTGGTTTTCTCACTGGCCCTTTTTCCAGATAAGTACAGGGTTGTGTTAATAATAAATGTAATAGAGAGAGCAAACACTGGACTCATGTTCCAGAATATCATGTGCCTGGTTTGTGCCTCTCTTTAGGTAGTGGACAAAGCAAGGGATGAATCCCACTAGCCACCAATATTGGTGGGAAATTGGTAACGGAAGTGAAAATGCCTGTGATTTATTTTACATACCATAGAAACTTTACTACAGCTTTCTGTTCTTTTGCTTTCGCCTCAGCGTGGACGCCACGAAGGAAACTGACCGCTTGGGACGACTTATTAACCACAGTAAGAACGGCAACTGTCAGACCAAACTGCATGACATCAATGGAATACCTCATCTGATCCTCGTGGCCTCTCGAGATATAGAAGAGGGAGAGGAGCTGCTGTACGACTACGGAGACCGAAGTAAAGCCTCCATCGCCGCTCACCCGTGGCTTAAACACTGATGGATTCCGAGAAGGGAACAACTTGTTTCTTAAATCCAGTTTTTAATGTAATTATTGCCTTAGCAAAACTGAGAATGTTTAGGGGGTAGTACTTGTCAGGGTGTGTTCATCAGTGACTTAAACACATTTAGGTTACGGTACATATTCCACATGTCCTACATGACTTTTTAAATATATTTATCCTGCTCTGACATGCTAGTTTTGACACTTTTTTTTTTTTTTCTTCATTTCCCCCACCCCCTTTTTTTTTGTATATTTTATATACTTGTAGCGCAGTGCTTCCAAAGCATGCAGTTATAGTCAAACTTTCTGCATTTTTATAAGGAGTTTTCTTAAGCCAGTGTATAGAATTTAGTGGCTTAGCAATAACTATTTATGATGTGCAAACAGTTCTGTGGAATGCAAAGTGATGCTTAGAAGAGCCATGTTTTAAAAGCTTGGAAAAACTGGAAGGTACCCCCTCCCCTCCACCCTCCTTTGGCTTAATTTGGAGTCTTACAGTTTTACAATGTGGAGCGTGATAATGATTTGAAAAAAAATCTGAACCTGAACCTTGTTTTGAGTGTTTGGAATGAAATGACCCAAGTGTGAGTATTCAGCTGATTGTCTATGCTGGGACTGAAGCCTTGTTTAATAAAATGATTTTATGCAAAGTTTTGTCTCGTCTATATATTTACAAGCACTGGAGCGTTGAAGCATGAAATTAATTTAGGTATCGCTCCGTGTTTTCATTTGTGTTGTCATGGATGATGAATTGAAGCCTTCTATAGAAAATCTTTCAAGGGTGTTTTTTATTTTTTATTTTATTAATAATAATAATAAAAATACATGATAATCTAACTATCGATTAAGTGTTTCTTGTACTATGGGTTGGATGACAGTCCGTGAATACACATTTAATACAATTTAGAGCACAGGGAGGACATGCGAACTCCACGCACACAGACCCGAGGCGGGAAATCGAACCCTTGACTCAGGAGATGTGAGGCCTCAGTGCTGGTCACCCTGCCACTGTGTTTTATGTTATTGTCTATAATTCTTCACTTTGCATGAGTTACATGAGTACATGAACATTTATTTGCGCAAATCAGGGTGAGAATGGAAATCTAAAAATGCTACTCAGGGGCTCCCTTTTCTGGCCACCAGAGGCCACTAGTGAGTAATTTTAGCCTCGAAAAAAATAATCTCATTTTCCTCGAATGAAAACTTATATGCTTGATTAAGCTTCATTTTGACATTGCTTTTTATATTTATATAAAGCAATTTATATTTCTTGTGATTTAAAAAAAATACAGAACTTTTAAACTTCAAATCCCAATTCATACATATTAGGCTACAGGACACTGATACCCGGACCAGTTACTTAGACGGTAGTTTCTACACGAAACTATTAACCTGCTGCACACGACGGAATACTCGCTATTGTGTTTGTTCAATTATACTATTTGTTCTTTTTCTGCGGGGAACATTTTTGTAAAGTAAGTAACGTTTCCAAAGTCATGTACGTGTATTTGTAATGTTTGGTTGTTTGTAAAAAAAAAAAAAAAAAAAATTTCATCGATAGCAGAAGCACTGGTTAGGAGTGGGTTGTAGTTCAAATTGTTTCCCACTCGCCCTGTAAGTGTACTACATAGTGGATATCGTCATGTCTTATCCACACTCTATAGTGCACTAAGCCCGTAATTTTAATCCGATTGGGATTCGGTAACTGGATTTCTGGCGTTTTCTCCTGTTAGGAGGGGAGAACTGTTTGTCCTAAACAAACAAGAATATATGTGTCTCTGTCGACTTTTGAATAAATTGTCATTAATCCTTTGTTTAAATGTTATGTAACGTTTATAATCCTGTGTTGTGAGCTCCATGTTTTGTAAAAGTGATCTGTTGTGTTTTGAAATAATGTTATCTTCTCAGCTTAAATGCCAAATTATTTGTAAACATTTTCAAAAACTCCAAAGGTATTCAAAATCTAATTTTTAATGTATTTAAAATCACAATTCTAATTTATTTCTCAGTAGTCTGTGTGCTTGTGTGTGTCCGGGTTGCCAGTTATGAGCCAATGATTCCATCCATTGTGGCATCAAAATCCCTCCCAGTTCATTATAAATAACATAGGATTTGCACTAAATTTCCCCCTTTTAATTCAATTAATAATATAAAAAAACAATAATATAAAACAATTGATAACAGTGAGAATAAGAGATGTTTTATCATGAAAATTCATGGCGTAGTGGTTAGCACTGTGGCCATGCACCTCCAGGGTCCGGGTT
Organism: Clarias platycephalus; assembly: GCA_030068275.1. Lineage (NCBI taxonomy): Eukaryota > Metazoa > Chordata > Actinopteri > Siluriformes > Clariidae > Clarias > Clarias platycephalus. The sequence continues at coordinate 7,543,093 of JAQQZT010000009.1, read as the reverse complement.
CAATTCCCGCCTCCGGTCTGTGTGTGTGGATGTTGGCATGTTCTCCCTGTGCTTGGTGGGTTTCCTCTGGGTTTCCTCCCACAGTCCAAAGACATGCAGATTAGGCTAACTGGTGTTCCCAAATTGTCCATAGTATGTATCACCCTTGCGATGAATTGTCACCCTGTCCAGGGTGTACCCTGCCCTTTGCCCCAAATCTCTCAGGATAGGCTTCAGGATAAGGAAATCTAAAAAGATTTTAAAAGCTTTATGTTTAGATTATGAGATTATACCAGCAAGACATACTATGTTACACCAGTTTTCAGGCTATAATGGTTTGTTTGTTTGTATCCTGTACAAATCTAATAAGATAATGTGTTTCATTTCTTGTTAACTTTCTATTAGACAATGAACGAGTGGAGTCCTCTGGCGAAAGTCTATGACCCCCTCAAGGCTGGCAGCATCGACAGCACTGACGTCGAGCCTCATGACCGGGCCGTATGGAGGGCAATGAACGCCAACTACAAGCCCAACAAAGATGTATTGGGTGACCCTCAGCTCACACTGTTTGTTGCACGGCTCAACAAAACCACATCAGACGAAGACATTCGCGCCGTTTTCGCCAGATTCGGTGACATCCGACGGCTGCGGCTCGTCCGGGACGCAGTGACCGGCTTCTCTAAAGGCTACGCCTTCGTGGAGTACAAGGAGGAGCGCTCTCTAATGAGAGCATGGAAAGACGGCAACAAGATGGTCGTAGACCAGCACGAGCTCTTTGTGGACTTTGAGCAGGAACGTACGCTGCAGGGATGGATACCTCGCCGGCTTGGCGGCGGCCTGGGAGGAAAGAAAGAGTCGGGCCAGCTGAGGTTCGGAGGCAGGGACAGACCATTTAGGCGACCCATAAACCTGCCTGGTGCGATGACCAGACCAGTCGATCGGTGGAGAGATGGAGATGGAGGGAGAGCGGAAAGACAGAAAGATGAGAGAAGAGATGCGTCTCCGGGTTGGGACAGAGAGCACGGGCGACAACGGAATCGCAGGGACGAATGGGAGCGAGGTGGCAGGGATAACCATAAAGACAGGAGGGACTCCAGACGATACAGGGACAGGAGTAGCGAGAGAGAATCTAACCGAGGGAAGGATGAAAGGAGATATCGTGACTCATACAGAGATTCAGAAAAAAGATGACTCGCCTATATACCTTTTGTTGATTTTACAAGCATTGCTTTTTTCTACATATAAAAAAAAAAAGCAAGTGAGTTTTGAGGCAGGAAAAGATCTGGATGGGGCGGAGCTAGGTGCACAGAAAAGCATAAACTGAGTCTGAGTAAGAAGGACCGATGGTTGTGCTTGATTTGCATTCCATAGTGAAATATATTAAAGTACCAAGATTTCTAGAGAGAGCTGCATTAGTCAGGATGTTGAAGAAACCTAAGAGACGTTGAATATCTGTACCAGGAAGTTTGATTATATGAATTACATGAATAAAAAAACACAACGACAGCATGATGTATAAAATATTTTAATGGCCAATAAGATGTAATTATGCAGCATTCTTTGTTACCGTCCATTAAAGATCTGTAGAGTGGTACATTCATCATTATGAAATTCCTGAAATCTTTTTATAACCACACAGGATGCATATTTATTTCTTTTAAATAATGAGTAAAATCTAGGATTCTGGCAAGGATTCCATGCTCACAAAGAAGCTTTTGTCAGTATGTCGCTTTAACTGGCGTTTTCATGCTTTGACTAAACAACTCTAGGACTGCCAGCATAAGCACCACACATGTCAGAAGAATGCAGAACAGCTGGTGATGGACATTTGCTGATGGGAATCTTGTGAGAGCCTAGAATGTCTGGATGCTTTTTTTCTCTTTAAATTATAGCAGTAACAACATACTTATGTACATGTTCCGTATTTTCCCTCATAATTGCTGTGCAAGCTTTAGGCTTAAACCTGTAAAGTGCCACCTTTTTATTTGCGTTCTTTATGAAAGTAAATCCGGATCTGCCTTCATTAGGCATGGAATTGTTTCATTATTCAATTTGAATTTAACATGATAAAGTGCCCTAGTCGAAAACTCTACTCGCAGCGTATGAGCATGGCCTCCTTGGTTCGCCTCATGACTGCAAACATGATCATAATCTGCATACTCCCGTAATTTTGTAATTAAACGCGCACATAAAACGACTTAAAACCTTTTTATAGATGCTAACGTCGGAAGCGTTGTGTAGCTGTATCTATGTTGGAGCTGCTCCGTTCAGCCTGCTGGGAAGTGTGACTGTAACAGTGGAGTGTATGTATTGCTCATGACATCACAGGGATGGGAAGTTAAGAGATTAGAGGGTCTTTTGTGCTTCGTCAGTGTTCGGTGAGTTACATGTGCTGTAAAGCTTCCTGCGCTTGCTCTGTATACACGTCGTCTTTACGGGACCACGGGCTGAAGCTGTCGTCGAACTGCGGCGTGCTCCTCTGCGAGTTGCGCCGCTTGTCCCGGGAGAAGAAGCTAAACCTGAAAGGGAGAGAAGAGACGTTACAGTTAGCTTTCTGAGAGAGGGCGTACAGCACGGATCATTTTCAATCTACAGGACGCAATTCAGTACGGAGTCGTGATATTAAAGGTCTGAGTGTCACCAGGTGTCTAATACTGAACCAACACAGCACTGTACCATTAATTCAGCTAATTCTCTACAAGCTTCAATAAGAAATATTTATAATTACAAGTAGCAGCTTGGTGATGCTGGAATTTGAACTCAACAGCCCAAAAGCACTGAGCACCTCGACCCTGGGAACTTGTGTTCTAAACTGCATTCATTATAAAAAAAAAAACTACAGTGAAACCTTGGATTACGAGCGTCCCGGAAGACGAGCAAAGATTTTAAATAAATTTTGACTTGGAAAACGACTAAGTCTTGGTTTACGAATACTGAGTATCATGTATCGCGCATGCGCTTCTTGTTTTTTACGCCAAGCGTCACAAGATCACAACTGAGCCAATGGTTTTTCTCTCTCTTGCGCTGCGGAATTGTGGGTAATCGTCTCCCCTGCTGGGTCTTAGTGCGCATCTCTTACTGGTATAATCAACATCCGTGTACTGTTTACTATAACACTGTGACCACGTGTGTGTGCGTAAAACATTTCATTTTGTGTCTGTATGCGTGTGTGTACAGCGCGCATGTACTGTTTATTATAACACTTGTGTAAAGCAAAGGAAAGTCTCGTTAGAGAGGTTAAAAATCCATTTTCTCTCCAAGTGTATCAGCCTGCACTTGGTCATTGGACACCGTGCCCCTGCACACACACACACACACACCCCTCCTCCCCTCGCTTTCGCTCACACACACACATTCTCTCTCTCTAATGAAAACACTGCTCTGTTGCGATTCTTCTCAAAGGTGAAAAAACGATGTTCCTTGTAAATTTTTCCGTTAATATTTGTATTTGTATGAATTATTTTTATGTATTTATTTCTTTGGTTTTCGAATGAATAATTTAAGTTTCTATTATTTCTTATGGGAAATTTTGATTCGGATTACGAGTCTTTTGAAATACGAGCCCGCTTCGGGAACGAATTATGCTCGTAATCCAAGGTTCCACTGTAGTCTATTTTCATTCCACTGTGCATCTTAGGATATCAAGATAAAGTTAAGTCTTTCTTCTAATGAAATTAGAGATAAAATTGTGAGGTACACATATAAGGCCAAAAATATGCAGACACCTGACTCGCACTCGTACATGGACCTTCACCACATACTGTAGTTGGAAAAACTTCTTGTACAGAACGTCTTTCTGTGTTGTAGAAAATAAGATTTTGCTTCAGTGGAACTAATGCCTTGTTCAGACTGCAGACAAATCTGAAATGTCTAAGCATACTTTTGGGAAAGATGCATCAGTACAGGCACAGATCGAGGGAATGTAGACATTTCACTTTGTCCTCCGTCCAGGAATTACTGATCTCCAATTCAATTCACTCACTCATTCACTCATCTTCTATACCGCTTTATCCTGTATTCAGGGGGCCTGGAGCCTATCCCGGGAGGCTTAGGGCACAAGGCAGGGTACATCCTGGACAGGGTGCCAATCCATCGCAGGGCACACACACACACTCATTCCCACACTACGGGCAATTTGGGAATGCCAATTAGCCTAACCTGCATGTCTTTGGACTGTGGGAGAAAACCGGAGTACCTGGAGGAAACCCGCCAATCATGGGGAGGACATGTAAACGCCTGGAGGCGCAGGGCGACAGTGCTAACCACTACACCACCGTCCCACCTCAATTCAATTCAATTCAAATTTAAAAACTGTAGTGCTTTTAACAGCATCACAGAATGAGATATTTATGGAAATAAATTAGAACACACAAGGAAAAAAACTTATAGACTATAACTATCAGTTCGTTCCAGTATTTCCATATCAAGTGTGTACTTGAACATCTGCGTTGTGTTGCAAGCAACGTAATAGACAGTGTGAAATCCGATTTGAGTGAATCCAGACTGAGACACATCTTTAGGAATCCAATTTAATTTGGATTTGTTTTGTTACTGTTCAGACTAAATAAAAGCAATCCGATTCCAAACTGATTTAAATCTGGTTGTAAGCTGGCAGCCTGAACAAGGCCTTAAGAGGCTCAGAAATGTCGCAGCTTGGCAATGCCAGTGTGCACAAAGCCAGCTCTATGAAAACCAGCTTGTTAAAGCTGAAGTGGCTTTGACTTGAACTCCTCTGCACATGAATTGAAATACCAGGGCTTCTCACCCAACATTACAGCCCGACGTCTTGTGATCTTGTGGCTCAATGAATGTAAAAATCTCCACAGCTGCTCCTTCCCAGGAGCGTGGATCTTATTACAACAGCAAACAGGGGACCAACTCCATAACAATGCCCACAGTTTCAGTCCTCAGGTCTGCTCATATATTTGGCTATATAGTGTACCAAATATAAAAAGGGAAACGTGTTTAAAAAAAAAAAAAGAGAGAGAGAGAACAATAATAATACACCAAGTTTGAAATAATGGATTTGGTCCAAATTCAGTTTGATCCAAGGAGCGCACATCCCTAATTTGTGTAGAAACATTTGCATTTCAAATGCAGCTCCGTCACCATGTACAGGGGGATAAGTCCATGACTGGGTGCCATTTGTGTCTCACTGATATTCCTTTCACAAGTATGTATGTAAGAATGAAAAATGCGTACAAGATGCTCTTTCTTCATTACTATGTAAATCTACCAAACATCTCGTATCTGAAACATCCTTTTCCATGAGACGTCTATTATAGGTTTTGAAATAGAAAGAACAATTTTATCAGCCCCCCGGCAAGTATTTAGAACATTCCAGAAGTGACATGATCAACAGGAAATGATGTAATCCAAATTTCCTGAAGATTGCATGAAGAAGAAGTAAAGTATTTTACTTTTAGTGGTGTTGACTGACGAGATCATTTGGAAAGTTGAAAGTAATTACAAGAAGTCATTTTTAAGGGTCCTCATGGTATTAAAGAAGGACACGTGTCACCAATATTTTATGCATTCGCTATTCTGTATTTTGTGGGTAATTTTACTAGGGGCGTCCAAATCAAATCAGGACTTTTGATTGTGCAGAATAACAGAACACAGTTAAGAGAGTAAAAACTCCTTTTATTTCTCTATATAATCCGCTGCTACACTAATGCACTTATCCCTGCGTTTCACTAGTGCTTGGGTACCATCAAGGTAGAAAAGTTTCTCGGTGCTTTCTTCACGTCTGAAACGCAGGCTTCCCAGGAGTTCCTTAAATGGCCAAGCATGTGGAGCAAGGTCAGGACTTTATGGGGGATGTGGAAATAACTCCCAGACGAGTTCCTGTAATGTGCGAGTGAAGTGATTGTGAATTATTGTGTGTACAGTTCCCGCAGACAGATGCATCTCTTCTGCGAGTTGGCAACAAGTTATCCAGCCATTTTCATGAATCGGACGTTCCCGTGTTGTTCACAGGAATGACTGCAGTGTGCTCTGAGCCACCTCGACCAGGATCGCCATTCACAAACCTACGGCCTTCTTCAAGGACAAATGTTTTAATGCGGCTAAAAGTCTCATCACCGCACTGTGCTTGAAGTCTGAAAATGTCAATCGATTTAATGGCGTCATCACAAGTCCCGGTTTGACTTGAACGCCCCTCGTAAAAACACTCCACCATGTTGCTAGTTTAAGAGCAGAACGCAGCTGTTATTAGAAAAGAAACCTTTGTTAAATGCTTTTGAATGCATGTTTTCCTAGATGTTTTCCTAGTTGGCTAAATGTGATACACCCGGTCATGGAATCACCCTGTGACCCCCCTACATTAAGTAAACAAACATTTCAGCCATCCATATGATAGTGAGTCATAGCAGGAAACGTACAGAAATGTGCTGGGGCTAATCATTGTTAGGGTTTTAAAATCCTTAGTGAGCCAGTGAGTCATGGTTAAGTCACAAGAGTTAGCATGTGAGCTGGACCACATGAAGAGGAAACGCTGGTTTTATTCTGACTGGCTGATTCTAACGACCTTCCTGCTAACAAACTCGGGACAGCACAACCCCACAATCAGCCAATCAGAATATTCTTGGTGTTATGACCGTCTCCAGTGACAGTCGGAATGGGGAAGGCATGCAGTGCCAGAAAAAAAAGAGAAAGAAAAAAGAAAGAAAAAAACCGCATGCAGGGCTAAGGTAAGGTGTTAAAAACAGAACACAAAGGTCAACGATGAAAAAGGGGCCGTACAAGAGAGACAAGTCGTCTGATTGGCTGTAAAGTGGGGTCATCTGCAATCAAGCCAGCCGCCACCATCGGCATAATGGCTGTGAAGATCCTGTTGCAGAAAGGCACAGACACGGAGAGTTGAGCAAAAAAAAGGGAACAGAAATCACAAAATAGCTCGTGCTAACGCTGGAAGTCTGCCTAAACATCTCATTAGTCAGGATGCTCCACTGACACCAGGATCAATAACCATCATGCCAGTAACATGTCAATAACCTTCTACTGACTGCGTGTATGTGCTTGAAAGCAGCGATTTAATATTTACACAAGCTGTTCTGGTCATGTTTACCTGCAGATTTATGTGACTGTGAGTGATTATGTGTGTGTGTGTGTGTGTGTGTGTGTGTGGGTTGGAGAAGCAAGCCTAAGAAGAAGTAGGAGGAACTTTGTGGTACGCACAAGCGCTTTATGCCTGACTCTGGCTGGGCACCGGTTCGGGAGCTGGGCCGGAGCGTGGGCGAAGGGTCCGGAGTGGGAGGGTGTACATCATCTTCTTGCTCTTCACTAAAGAAAACAGAACACACAAGTTTATGGGTGAATCAAAAATAGCTCCGTATTGACATGACAAATGAATCAGCATGCTATACCGCAGCTCTCTGATTGGCCAGAGCTCTCAGTGTATTTCTGTGTGTGATGCAAATCACAGGTTCATAATAAAGCACGAATTCTACTGCAGTCACAATAAACGTGAAATGTAATTGTAGTTAGAGATGAAGCTATTCATTTTGGTTTCTTCAGTTCGCACTTTCTCAATGGGTTGGCGAGGGAACGTCTGCTTTTAACGCAACTGATAACAGTAACAAACTTCTTAACTATAAAAGAATAAAAATTATAATGTGAATATTAATCATGAAACTCGGCAAACTGCCCAGATCAGCCAATCAGAATATTCTTGGTGTTACACTTTAGTAGAACTTCAGTGCGTTAATGCGTCACACCATTCCATCCGGTCACTGATTCTTTTCCTAAAACAGCATGATATCTTTTTCCATTTTATCCCCTGGATGGACATGGCGATGGATATACACCCGCTGTTTCTGTGGCAGTTATTTACAGGATCGGGTCGGCCACGCCCGATTGTAATCCAACACCTAAATATATACAGGAGCCACAGTTTATATTAGCATGATTAATGATAATATAATATTTATACATTTTACTCATATGCACTATTCAAAAACTATAAACCTCAGTTAAAAGTACAAAGTCAGTATTTGGCATGACATAAAATAATAATTTTATAAATCTATAGAAAAGTTTGTACACAGGGTGCTAAGACTTTTGCGCATTGCTGTATGTCATACACTGTGGCCAAAACTGAAGTGATGGAAAGATCTTCTCTTAAACCTCCAGTCACCATGTTTACAAAGAAGGAAAACAAAAACAGCCTGTTTATGAATATGTAATATAACAGACTCGAAGCGAAATCAGCCGACCCTTTGTAATAGGCGATTTCCTCTTGCAGCATGAACACTTTGGCCTTCAGCTCATTTCTCTCATGCAGGACGTCTCGCAGCTCCTGCAGAGTGAAGCGTGGTCGGTTTGGATCTTTCGGATCGAAACCCACTTCTTCCTCACTCAATGCCTCCTGTCGAACGAGAGGAATGAAGTAAAGGTCAGAACCACAACACAGGGTCTGTGAGCCAACTGTTGTTCCATTAGTGCGATTAGTTAGACTTCATATCAGGGGTGGAACCTTTAGGCCTTCAAGGACTTCAGTAAAGGCATTATATTTCTTAAAGAAAAAAAAAAGCCAGTTTAGTTATTGTATTAATTTGACTTTTGAGATTAGTTATTGCATTAGATTTGATTAGATTAGATTTGGTCATTGGACAAAGCCAATGAAATGCAGTTAGCATCCAACCAGAAGTGCATAAGTGGCCTATTTACCATAAATAACAATGTGGGCAATGCGAGTATGGGTCCCTAGGGTGGGTAATGTACAGAAGGTGCTACTACTGCTTACACACGTCCATATTTCTACAAACCCTCTTCTGATGCTGCCTGCAGTGTGAGCTGAAATTCAGCCAATCAGAATTTTTTTTCCTGCTGTTGCTATATGGTTACTGAACACTACAAGCTTTCTTAGAGACTTTAACTAATTTGCTCTGAATTCTGAATGATAATTAATGAATTACTGATTAGCTAACCAGCAAATCGGATTGTGGTGCATCGTTGATGGGGGTATTGTTTTTTCACGTGATCGGCACATCTCGACTGAGTGATCGCGTTATTACAATCGCAACGTGGACGTTTTTGATGGTGAATTGCTGAAGGAGTGAAATCAGTTTCAGGGAAAAAGGACATACTGATGAGCTTATTAAAGCCACGATCACCTGTATGATCGAGTCATCGGCTTCTTCAACCAGCTGGAACGAAGGACGGATTTCGTTTTCAAGAGCACAAGTGAGCTCATTATGTTTCATTTGTGACTGTTCTACCCTTAGGCTCTTTAAGTGCATTTAAAATTATTTGGTAGTTTAGTAGGCCATGTTTTGGGTGTCCTCTGGACGCAGGATATTTCTTCTCTCTTGTTCTATATTCTTAGGACTATTATCAAAGTGGTAGTGCTATTGGTTTAAGTAGTGAAGTACACCTATGATGGGGACATGTATTGCAGGATTTGTAACAAATTGTAAAACAAAAAAACATTATATAATTTTTGCAACCTCCTTATTTTTATTGGTTAACACTAGCAGTGCCGTGCTGCTGAGAAGCTACAGTATGTGCAGACTTTAAGCTGGAATGTTTTCTTGCCGGTTGCTCAGTGCAGGAGTTGACACTGTAACTCGGTCAAGACCTTACATTTTACTGGATCAACATAGACCATTATAATTCTTTTTAGAATTTCTCTTGCATGACATAAGCTTTATTGATGTCTGGATCTTCAAACGCTTACAAAACCTGTTCATGAATTTCAAACGAAGTATGCGGTTAGTGTTGCTCTGGAGTGCTGTGGCGGCCCTACACCTTATATTACAATGTTTGCTTGTGAATTATATATATATACACAAAACCATTAATAACAGTCAGACATTCTCTAGTTGAAGTACAATAGCAGTTTCGATGGATGGTTTTTAGTTTCTTTTTTTTATTTTTTAAAGCAGCTCACTGTTTCAGGAAAGACATGATTTGCTACTGCTTAAAATGGACCTAATGCTCTACTTACATCCATCATGCTTCATAACGCTCCATTTTATAGCATAGATATAATTAGTGTGCATACCTTGAGCTTCAGATACACAGTACAAGTCTTTGCTTGCTTTCTGAAAAAACACCACTGGGGCACTTGATAATTTTTTTTTTTACTGAGCTTGCAGTTTTAACTCCAAAGACTTGCCAGAAAGCCAGTGAGCAAGTCGGTTTGAACGAGTCCTTTCACTTTAACTGCACATCTACTGTATGTGCCTGCACTGGGTGCTGCATTAAAACCGAATTTCTTTCAATTCACTGTTGAAAGAAACATGCATATACAGGGGTTTTCATTGTCCCAGTAGTCACAAACACATCAAACACATCACACACATGCTGATGAGTTAAAAAATCCCCAACAATGAAAAAAAAAACAAAAAAAAACTCATTTGCATTAACACTTAGCACACGAATGAACCGACACAATTGTTGGCTTATATGAACCACACCCAAAATACTGCAGATGACTCCCACACACACACACACACACAGACCTTCTTCACAGACCAGATTAGCTAATGCTCTAATAATAACAGTGACACTGCGGGCGGTCACTGCAGGAGCGATGCAAATTAGTTTCAAACTGTGCAGCCCTGTTAAGCTAAAGGGTTACCCATAACGACACAGCCTCTTCTTCCTCCTCCTCCTCCTCATCTGCTTCATCCTCATCTATAAGCACTTGGCGGTTATGTGGAGCCAAGGTCAGCGGAGGACGGTGTGATATCACAGGCTTGGGGAGCAAATTCTGACCCAAAACAAGGGTATTAATAAAAAGAAAATAAAAAAAATATGAAAAGTATGAAGGCCTACACAAAAACAGGCACAAATTAACTCCTTTTAATAGACTGAGTGATATTGTATAAGGATAACACCCCGTTCTATTTGTATTATGGGTATTATTAGTGCTGTCACTAATTATTATGCTGTAAAAAATCGCAATCGACTATTATTCCAACTTCGTAAGGCACATTACAAACAAACCTCAGAATAAACAGAAGCGGGTGTTTGCAATCGGCATGAGGTCATGCTTCACAGCAACAGATCTCTTATAGTGTTAGCCCACATATTCACTGAACTGTTCCTTTAAATGTCCCTAGGTCATATTCTTCTAGCTTGCCGGCCAAACCACAGCTATATTTATCTACCGGCTCCGCCTCGACTCGCCCATGACACACCGACGTGTGATTCACTGCAGTCACGGAGGTGCGAACTGTCCTGATACGCAACCTCATCACATTTAGGGCAGCGGCAACTTGGTTTGCAACAACAACAGAGGGCACACAATAGATTTTTCATTTATATTATAGGGAATTTTGTGTAGATTTATAACATATAATCCCACTTAGGTTGATTTAGGTTGTAACAAAAGGCACTGTATTTATAATCTGACTAAATTTCATTGTAAATTATTGTATAAAAACATTTAAGCTTGTAAAAAACACTTTAAATTATTGCTTTATCAACTAAGGAAAAAAGTACATACACTACCAGTCACCTTCTTATTCAATGTTTTTTTCTTTATTTTCATCGTTTTCAACACTAAAGACGCTGAAATAATGACAGAACAAATATGTTGTGGTGTCAACAAAATAGTGATAAATAACCCGGAATATGTTTTATATTTTCAATTCTTCAAAGTAGCTACCCTTTGCTTTGATGACAGCTCTTGGCCTCTGGAGTCAGTCTCATGAGGTAGTCACCTGGAATGGTTTTCCAACAATCTTGAAGTCGTTCCCAGAGGCGTTGAGTGCTTGTTGGATGATTTTCCTTCACTCTCTGGTCCAACTCATCCCAAACCATCTCAACTGGTGTGCCCACAATTGTAACTAAGTCACCAACAGTGTCACCAGCAAAGCAGCTGCACACCATCACACCTCCTCCTCCCTGCTTCATAGTGGGAACCACAGTTTCAGGAACCGTATGTTTGCCCTCTTTACTTATAACGAGGACATGATAATTAGAACCAAAAATCTCACATTTGGAATCATTAGACCAAAGGAGAGTTTTCCACTGATCTAATGTCCATTTCATGCGGTTCTTGGCCCAAGCAGGTCTCTGCTGCTTGTTGTTCTTCTTTGTTGTTTTCTGTGCTGTAATTCGACCATAAAGGCCTCAGTCTCTGAACGGTAGATGTTGAAATATGCCTGCTGCTTGAAAGTTTTGTCAATCGTTTATTTCTGAATCTGGTCATTCTAATAAACTTATCTTCTGCAGCAGAGGTAGCTCTTGGTCTTGCTTTCATGAGACGGCCCTCATGACAGTCAGTTCCATCATAGGAATTTGGTGGTTTTGGTGACTGAACTTCTTTTTTTCTTTCTTAAAATAATGATTGAGTGTCTTTTCTCGTTACTTAACTTGCCATAGTATGGATTTGTACAGTAGTTGTATTACCACTAATAATCACTCTGTATCCTCCCTTTTCTTTGCACAAGACAACTGATGGTCTATAGCAAGAAGGCAAAAAATGTCACAAATTGACGCTTGGCAAGGCATAAGTGAGCTGAAAACCATTCCAGGTGTTGGTATGGTTACCTCATGACATGAGTGTGCCAAGCTGGCACTTTGTAACAATCTGAAACATAAAACATATTCTGGCTTGTTTAACACTTTTTTTTGTTTACTACAGACATGTTCCTTATATGTTCTTTCATAGTTTGTAGATTAATGTTGAAATTAATCAACATAAAGAAAAACCACTGAAGAAGAGGGTGTGTCCAAAGTTTAGACTGGCATTGTATGTCATTAAATTATTTAAGGTTACTGAAAATAATTATAAATTATTATTAATAATACATTATTAATTATACATGGTACATGGTAATTTTATCTTATTTCTGATGTAATGTTTTATGTGGTGTTAAGTAAATTACCAATTTTATCTGTCATTAGTAGTTTAATAAGAGAAAGTAATTAATTCAAATGAATAAAATGTTTTTTTTTTTTTTTTTTTGGGTATTTCCAATTTTCTCACCAATTTAGTCGTGGCCAATTCCTCCCCGTCACTAGGGGGCTCCCAC
>JAQQZT010000009.1:7514570-7530025 GCA_030068275.1 Clarias platycephalus | reverse complement strand
CAGCATCACCCGGGGATCGAACCAGCGATCTCCGGATGATAGGGCGAGCGCTTTACCACTGCGCCACTCGGAGGCTATAAATAAAATGTTTAAGAATGTAAATAATTATTAATTATAAAATAGAAATAAATGCAGCAGAAACTTGTAGTCAAGGTCATGTTTTAAATTCAATTTAAGACGGTGAGGCTCTAGTGCAAGCTATTTTTGATGCTTGGTGCTTTAATTGTTATCGTTCATGACTTACGGTACGCATTGTGGCTAAGCTGAGGTTAACGTGTTAAGAGAGTAATTAAAAAGAATTAATTAAAAAAGGATCTATAAAAACGGATGCTAATGAAGATTTAACCAATTTAACACATCACAAAAACATCACAAGGTTGTGCTAATTCAATCGATTTTGGTCACTCCAAGTTCACCCAAGAAGACACGCTAAAGTGCTGGCTCTGCATCCAGAAATAACAGTCCACCAGTAAAGCAGTCTTCATACTACATGTGTTTTTTTTTTTTGCATACCTGTGCAGGTGATGGTGGAGCGGGCGGCTCCTCGGTTTCAGGGTTTTTGGTCTCGCCCTGGAGACGCTCTCTGAGTCGCGTCACCTCTTGTCTCAGGCTTGCCAACTCCTGCTGCCTGGCCTGGGCGAACGCCTCAAGCTCCACCTTCTGCTCGATCAGAGCCTTACCCTGCGCCTCCACCACCGTGATCTTGTGCCTCAGGTCGTGGTTAATCTTCATCAGCCGGTTCTGCTGCTGCTGCAGCTGGAAGACACACGAGTAAAGCAGAGCAGGAAGGAATGATCGTCAGAGTCAAGTGGAAATACGCCGCTTTTAGGAAACAAAATGACGTCCATGGCATCTTGTTTAATGTTAACAAATGACGTAATATTTTATTTGACTGAGAAATAGGCAAACACAGCCCCCACACACCTGGTAAAATGTCTCTTTTTTAAATTTACATTCATGAATGAGTTTCCAAAATTTAAGTCTTTAACAAAAAATAATAACCATGAATAATTTCATGCCTAAGATGATCAATCAAAATCAACCATTGATGACTGGAAATGCGTCATGCTAAGGGCACGTAGCAGGCACTTCCATCACAATGCCGAATTGTCGCGCGCTCGCGTGGACTGAAATGGATAAGTGTTCACTTACTGCTTCTATGTCTTCATTCTTCAGCGTGAGTTCTCGATCCTTGGCACGAATCTCATCCCTCTGCTTATCCACCACCTCCTTTAGCTTTTTCATCACTTGCCTCTCCCTTTCCGACATACCTGGTGACCCAGACATGAAGATGTTATTGGTTATTGGAAGATTAGTTATATGGTGAAGCCTAGAACTATAGATTGGGAGTTTAAATCCCAGCAGCTGCAGCCGCACTGATCCACTGCTCACTCCGAGCATTTCTTGCTTGGGATTCTCCCTCACTGGATCAACAGGTCAGCTAAATGTACAGACATTTCAATATTTTTGCATGAAGTCCAGGCCTCTCTTGTGTATAGTCAGTCAAAAGTCAAAATAGTAATCTCGGGATATTATTTCTTCTATGCATAGTTGTTCTGCTGTTGGGTCTGTTGTGACATTTCCTGTGTATTTTACAGGAAACCGGGAATGTACTGGGACTCATAGCCATGTGGTTCCTCTTCGAGCTCCTGTGTGGGTGCACTTAAAATAGATCTGTACCAGTGGACCTCTGATGCATTTACACATGCACAAAAATAACATGGGCAAAACATAACTCTCCTTGCATGTACTGGAAAAAATCACTGACTCTAACCAGTGCTCTATGCCTTTAGATCAGTCATGTGCACTACGGTATGTAATGGAGAACAGAAGTTGTCATTGGTTCACGCTCTGGGTTACTGATCAGAAGGTTGAATGGCGTTTCAAGTCGTTACTAGCGGACCCTCGAGCAAGACCCTTCAAAACTTCAAAACCAGAACAAAACTTCTCTGCTTCAGGAGTGCCGTATCATGGCTGACCCTGTGCTCTGACCCCGACTGATCTCATCCGATTTACATGGGATAAGAAGAAAAGAGAATTTTCCTGTATTATAATATACAAAAAATAAAGGCACACAATAACCGTGACATGGTTTTGTTAAATATATACACTGGCGGCCACAACCGTACATGCAAGTAGTTCTCTGTGTGCATGAAACAGGTGATGTCACTAATTAGGTCTGGGCTATCTGGCTGTAGAGTTGATAATTAACTGAAAAACAAGTGGAACAAATTAAAAACATTTTTGGCTTTGTGACAATGGTATTGAGCTCCTGAATGGCCATGGCCTGGGTCATCTCCAGACCTAAACAGTCGAGAAACTATTCTGTACAAGATCTTCAGGAAGCAATCGAGCAGGAGTTCTGTGGGCGTCTTTTTGACCCTATGCCCAGTCGGATCTGGTAATAATTCTTATCATCAGGAGTGTCATTATTTTAATCATTTCGTAATGTCATTATAAAGCTGACTTTCACTTTAGGCCACCACTGTATTTGTATAAGGGGTATCGTGTGCTTGAAATAAATTCACGTTAGGTTTGTCTGATTCCCACCTCGGGTCTGTGTGTGTGTATAGTTTGCATGTTCTCCCCATGCTTGGTGGGTTTCCTCCAGGTACTCCAGTTTCCTCCCAAAGACATGAAGATTAGAGTAATTGCCATTCACAAAATTGCCTGTAGCGCAGTTGTGTGTGTGTGTGCCCTGTGATGGATTGGCACCCTGTCCCCCTGTCCTTACAGTCAAACTGTCCTGGGATTGGCCCCAAACTGTCCTGGGATGGGCCCTGTGACCCTGTACATGATAAGTGCTATATAGGATGAATGAATGAACCACACAACCATTTTTTCCATGAACCTTTTTTTTTTTTTTTAACCATAGGTGCCTTTATTCTGAGGCTGCCTCGACATCTCTAGACAGCCAGTGTAAGTTATATGATACCATAAACACACAGGTGCATCTCAATAAATCAAAATATCAACAAAAAGTTGATTTATTTCAGTAGCACAATTCAAAAAGTGAAACTCATACAGTCTTATGCAAAAGTTTGGGCACCCCTTGATAAATAACAGATTTTGGTGATTTCTTTTTTTATTGAAAAGATGTCACAATAATGTTTTTATTTTTGTTCAATTATGACATAACTAAGTAACTATCCATCAATGTTTGCTGAAAATATTGTGTATTTTTCCATTTCCAAGAGAGACCGTGTTTTCAATTAAAAAAAAAATCACCAAAATCTGTTATTTAACAGATAGAGGTGCCTAAACTTTTGCATATATGGATTTCGTTACACACAGACTGATACATTTCAAGTGCTTATTTATTTGAATTCAGTATCTCAGAAAATTAGAATATTACTTAAGACCAATAAAAAAAAACTATTTTTAATACAGAAATGTTGGACTACTGAAAAGAATGAACATATACAGTACAACACTCAATACATGGTCGAGACTTTCTTCGCATGAATCACTGCAGCAATCCAGTGTGGCATGGAGGCGATCAGTCTGTGGCACTGCTGAGATGTTATGGAAGACCAGGTTGCTCTGATAGCTGCCTTCAGCTCTTCTGTGTTGTTGGGTCTGGTGTCTCACATCTTCCTCTTCCCAATACTCTATAGATTCTCATGGTGTTTATGAGGGGCGAGTTTGCTGGCCAATCAAGCACAGGGATACCATGGAACTTCGACCTGATAAAACACAGTGGACCAACACCAACAGATGACAAGACTCCCCAAACCACCACTGACCGTGCAAACATTACATTGGACTTCAAGCAACTGGATTCTGTGCCTCTCCTCTCTTCCTCCAGACTCTTGCACCTTAATTTCCAAATGAAAGGCACTGAGCAACAGTCCAGTCCTTTTCGTCCTTACCCTAGATAAGACGCCTCTGATGTGGTTTCTTGTTCAAGAGTGGCTTGACACAAGGAATGCGACAGTTGTAGCCAACGTCCTGGAATCGTGTGTGCGTGGTGGCTCTTGAAGCACTGACTCCAGCTGCAGTACACGTCTCGTGAATCTCCACAAATTCTTGAACGGGCTTCGTTTCACAATCCTCTCAAGGCTGCGGTTATCCCTGTTGCGTGTGCACCTTTTCTACCACATTTTTTCCTACCATTCAAATTTCCATTAATGTTCTTGGATACAGCACTCTGAGAGACCATTTAAAGGCTCGGGAAACCTTCGCAGGTGTTTTGAGTTTATTAGCTGATTAGAGTGTGACACCATGCGTCTCCAATATTGAACTTTTTAACCATATTCACAATTTCTGACACACTGAATTTTGGGTTTTCATTAGCTGTAAGCCATAATCATAAAACACACTTTTTGAATTGAATTACTGAAATCAATCAACTTTTCGATGATATACATTTATAAATGAATTACTTCGAAACTAAAAATTGCAAAACACAATCTTGACTCAACACCCTAATATACTGTATGTTCCGTCTGTAGCACTATAATATTACATTTGCATTATAAATATTTTAATGATAAATTCACCGTATGTATAATGAGATTTAACAGGAGTGCATATCGGGGTTAATCAGGCAGGTCGAGGAAGCCCTGAAATGAGGCACGTGTGACTCTGATGAGCACTGAGGGATCTCTGTGTGTCTCCCTGAGCTAGCCCGCTATGGCAGTTACGCATCCTGGCTTCCCTTCAGTTACACACAGAAAGACTCCTTTGTGTGACCCCGCTCAATGTCTTTTGTTCATCTCTAAACAGCGGAGAGAGAAAGAGTGTGTCTGCAGCTACGGGTATTTACCATGTGTGGTCTCATGTATTTGTTAAAAGACAGCCTGCATGCTTCAGGTGTGTGTGTGTGTGTGAAAAATGTAGACGAGGAATGAAACCTATATATCGATTCAGGATCCACGTGTTGGTAAACTTCCTTCCCCGAGTGGCCTCCCGCCATTGAAACATTGCAATAGAGGCACTCTATTCAAAACACAGGCGCAGCTGCAGAGTTGGAGCGAGTGGTTCGAGGAAGCTCATGTAAATTACCTTCCTGTCTCTGAACATCCTCCTCTGTCATTGGGCAGTCTTTGACTGACAAGTTGTTGAGGAGGGTCTTGTTTTCCTCTTGCAGCTGGGCAATCTGTGACAACAAGTCTTGGGCTTCACCTCTCCACACATCCTCGACCAGCTCCAGCTCCTGTGCGCAAACAGAGGGAAAGCTCAGCAGGCTTTCAAATACACACTCTATTGAAATATACACCGTCTGTTATGACTGTCTGTTATGACCGTCTGTAAAAATAACACCTTCATACTGTATATGTAACCATTAGGCGACAAGCGAATACTAAGCTCTACTCAGGAATGATGGCACAGGGAAGCAAAAAGATCTGTTTGACCTCGACTAGGAATAAATTGTGGTGGCTGGACGATTCATTTAGGGCGTCTCCAAAAAACCTCAGGTCTTGTGGGCTGATCCTGGGATGCAGTAGGTAGTACTTACCAAAAGTGGTCCAAGGAAGGACAACCAGACAACTGGCAAAGGTGTCATGTTATACAATTACACTTTACTTCTTATAGAAGACTCTCACGGTTCCCTGAGGGTTCTGCATTTTTAAAGAAACTTCAAAAGAAAACAAAGAAAAGCTGTACCGTCCGCATTGGGATCTAGAGAGTTTCAAGGTCGGTTCATCAGCCTTGGGTTCTTTGGTTGCCGTGCTCCTTGTTCTGTAATGGCTTTTCTATAGCATCAGACCTGATGGGCTGACATTCGCTCCCCAGAGTCATGAAATAAATATGATCCTGTCACCAGTTTATAACTGATAATCGGTGTTAGTTTGTTACTGTTATGGCGTAATTTAAAAAATATAAAATTTTATGTATTTAATAAGGCCTAACCCCAGTGACACAAAAGTATGATTTAGGAGTATTTCTCTGTAAGGGTACTCATTTACCTTTAGAGATTCATCCGAAAAAACTGAAAATGGTCCATTTATATATTTAAAAGATTTTAAATTTACACTACTGTCATGCTTCCAGTAATACATGTTAAAGATACAAAGGACATATATGATTTATTACTACTTCCACTGTAAGTGAACCAAAGATCCATTTAGGGTGCTAGGTATTGTTATTTATTTATTTGTTTATTTATTTAGGCAAAAACTAAATCCATACATATTTGAATAAACTGAACCTTTCTTTACAGCATTCGGCAGACGCCATTATCCAGATCCTTATCACTTTTATGTCATTATACAGTACATCTGGACAGTCGATTGTTAAGGGCCTCGCTCGAAGAATTGACCCACTGCTGCCCTGAAAGGTGGATATAGTATAGCTTTGGGAATGAGTTATGCTATATAGAGCTGTAACTATGTAACTACATTTACAGGATCATTCCTAGGTTAATGTCATGAAAAGGTATAAAAAAGTGACACTTTCTCTGGGGAGAAGAATGGTTTCAGGTAGAACTCCTGAAATACCCAAAGAGTGTAGTGTGGGTGGTGGTATACGGTAAAATCCCCATTGATTTAACACTTTTACAGTTTATGTCCAATTGGGTATCTATATAAATAAAAGAAAGGTTTTGTCTACATATTGGTTAGAACTTGCTCTTTTAATGATGTTATGAGCAGTTATTATGTGCAGTTATGTCCCGGATTTAATAATCTACTTTTTTAATAAACTACTAATAAGCTACTTGCTCAATGTTAACAAACACCTGCACCAATAGATATGAATTAGAAGCTAAACTGAATATTTGTACTGGGATTACTTAATATTTTCACCACAGACATACTGTAATGCGCTGGAGTCGTTTTAAGACAAAATTTTATCCAATCTACTTTTTCAATTTCTCATCTGTGATTCGCTCTCCGATTACCCAACAGTTAGTGTATTTTCCTGACGATGAAAGAAGAACAACTTAGCATAAACAACACGTAAGGTACTCACCCTTACAAAAGTTTTTTTATTTGTATTAATAAGTTAGAGAGAGAGTTCTGCTGTACAGTAAGACAGACAGACATGTACAGTGGTGTTCAAAATAATAGCAGTGTGTTGAAAAAAGTGAGTAAAGCTCCATATTCATATAATAACTTTTAATTTAAATCACATCAATGCATTAGACACCCTGCACATTCTATTCTGAATCACAACATGAAGAAAAATGTGCTAAATGTATTATTAGTTCAATGTAAGTGAAGAAAAACAATTTTTTTAGCCTGTTCAAAAAAATAGCAGTGTCGTCAATCATCTTTATAAAGCGATGAATTTACTGTTTAAACAAAAATATTTGAAGTTTAATCTTTCTTGTGCATCTTTGAACTAATATTTAGTTGTATAACCATGGTTTCCGAGAACTGCTTCACATCTGTGACAATTGTACTACTGTACATGCCACAATTCCTCTGCATTTCTTGGTTTTGCCTCAGAAACTGCATTTTTAATGTCAGCCTACAAGTTTTCTATTGGATTAGGGTCTGGGGATTGGGCTTCAACCTGAAAATATAGTTGCAAGCAATGATGAGCGGGTCCAAGCGCCCTGTGCCATCGCCAACCTGAGTGCACCGCACATGAAGTGGTATAAGTGTATATGAGTGCATTAAAGCGCTGGAGTCATTTTAAGACAAATCTTTATCTTTATCTGATCTACTTTTTCACTTTCTCATCTGTGATTCGCTCTCAGATTACTGAACAGTTAGTGTATTTTCCTGACGATGAAAGAAGAACAACTCAGGGTAAGCAAGGCGTAAGATACTCAACCTTACAAAACTGTATTTCTTTGTATTCGTAATTTCGGCATACAGAAAGACAGAGGCGTGAGCTTCAACCTGAAATAATAATTGATCAACTTATGATCAACTTCTTTTTTAGCTTTAACCTTTAACTATTTCTACACACTCTTTTGCCGTCAACGATGGGTACTAGTATAATACATCTCCAATTGGACATATACATATTGTTATAATACATATAAACACTGTATTGTGCTAATTTTGCCGTGTAAGATTAAATCTCATTTCTAGATAAATTGCCATATTAACAGCTTTTGGGTACCACAGGACTGGTAGTGACTTGGAAATGTCCAGTTTGGTGCGAGAGAAAAGCTCTCTGTATGTGTGTGTCGGTTAGAATACGGATTCAGAAATCCGAATATTCGGAACATCTCCATTTCCGGAGTTAAACAGGAAGTTCGGTCGGTTTGAGCCTTTATCCCCTGACCTTTAACCTCATCACCAAGGCAACAACATAAAAGCAGCATTTCACACCTGTTGTTAAGCCCTACCTTATATAGATGTGTATCACGTTTCGCGACCATAACAACACCCGTTCTACCTTTTTGTGTTTCTTTTCCCTCTCCAGGCGGTCGAGTCTCTCCAGGCGGAGTTTATCCAGCTCCAGTCGCAGCTCCTCGGTCTCCGGACTGATGCTGTTGCGGCTCACCAGCACCTCCAGGATTTCTAAAACCCGCACCACTTTGGGCATGAGCCTCGCCAACGCCTCACAGCCGTACTGATCGATAATCCGCTCAAACTCCTGGCCCACCACAGCCGCTATGTCGTACACGTCCATCACGGTTAAATCCGCCACGTTTTTCTCCAGCGCTGATCCAAACCCTTCCATGATGACCGACTGTCGCTTCTTCCTTCCCTCCCACCGCCCTGCTCGGTTTCCTCTCTAATCAAAATCACAAAACCTTCCTTTTATTCTGCACGGACGACACTGACGAAGCGCTCACACGAGTTCTGGTGTCATATTCTCAGTCGCAGCGGTCACACGTGCTGTTACAGCGTCTAAATCTACCGAGAATAACAATAATACTACTTGTCCCATCGCTGTCCCGCTGCTCCTCGTCCGGATTTCTTCAGTGGCCGCCTGACGCACTCGGTGCGCATGCGCGAGCGACACCGGAGAGTTGAAATGGCATCAGTTAGACATGTCAAAATACAGCAAAGCAAGAGTCACTCAATTAAAAAAAAAAAAAAAACGTTTGTAACTTCACAAATCTCTTTTTTTTTTTTCCACGCAAGCCAAATTCACGAGTTGTTTATCTTTTGTTTCCTGAGACACGTGTGTGTGAGAGATGTCGAGGCATGATTTTCATATCATATTACAAAACAAAAGAGCTGTGCCACTGAGGAATGCATAAACAGCAGCCATATCACATGGGCTTTATTTTTTAAACTCAGACATTACCCTACAGTTTGTTTATATACACATACACACCATATGAGCAAAAGTATTTGGACAAACTTGTTAATTATTGAATTCATGTGTTTCAATCAGGTCCTTTATCCCCAGTGAAGGGCAATCTTAATGCTTAAGCATACCAGTACATCTTGGACAATGCTACGCTTCCAACAGCGTAGCATTCGCTTCTCTATTCCAACATGACTGTGCTTCAGTGCGCAAAGCAAAAACTATAAAGGCATGATTTGATGAGTTTGGTGTGAAAGAACCTGACTGGCCCGAACACAGAGCCCTGAACTCAATCCCATCGAGCACCTTTGGGATGAACTGGAACACAGATTGTGAATCAGGCCTTCTCGTCCAACATCACTGCCCGACCTCATTAATGTTCTACAGAATGAATGGCCATGATTTCCAGAAGAACCACTCCAAAATCTTGTGGACTGCTTTCCAAGAAGAGCGGAAGCTGTTATAGCCGCAAAAGGGGAACCAACTCCATATGGAAGTATTGGTTACATATTGTCATTGCAGGTTTGGCCAGATAATCTTGTCCATATAGTGTGTATGTATATAATGTATATATTACATGTGTGTTATTTGTAGTGAGTGTGTATGAGCCCTATAACACATTGGCACCCTGTATAGGGTGTACAGTCAAAATAAATTTATGAGTAAAAGAGTATTTCTTTTTTTATTTAAACATGTACAGAAATAAAGAAGATGGGAGGTGTTGTGCTCATAACAATGGTATAAGCTTTAATACTATTAATCACAGATTGTTTCATTACATATGTTTACAAAATAGTTATAACAGGAAATAATATAATTGTTTCAAAAATCAAGATTACTGTAATTAAACAAGGTTTATACAAACAGGTTTCCCACATGGAGATCACAGGTTCCCACCCCAAAAAATCTGGTAGGCAAATTTGTAATTCTGTATCTCCCACAAAGTGAATGAGTGTGTCAGTATGTGTGCATGGTGTCTTGTGATTGAATGCTTCCCTATCTAGCGTGAATGCTCGTCTCACACCCAGTGTTCCTGTGCTAGACTCTGGATAAATTGCAATTCTAGACAGGATTAAGCCATTATCCAAGTTGAATAAATGAATGAATTTTTAAAAATGGCAAAACGTTTAAGTCAAATGGACTTTTCCACTGTACAGTCTTCACAAAGGCTTCACCTGAACTGCAAAGAAAAGAAAAAGTATCAAACACCAAATTCAGCAAAAATAAATGCAGCAATATTATAATCAAAGTTAAAAGTCTAGCAGATGTACCTTGTTTCTAAGGAGGCTGCCAGATTTATGGAAAATTGAAGATTTTTTAGCTGGTGGGTTTTTAGAATGCTCGAGTTTGGGTTGTTCAGGCAGCGGTGGCTCAGGCACTGGTGGAGGTAGAATACCAGCAAGCCCATCAAAATCACTCTCCGCAGTCTGATCAAGAGGAACTCCAGCCAAGTCGTAGTGCTTTTTCCTTAGCTCGCCCAGTCGCTGGCGTTCAACTGACAGCTGATTCTCCAGCTCTAACACCTTCACCTACACAAATCCGCATCATTGACACATATAAGGTAAGTGAATCTAATTGTACTGTTATATGTTTCAATAATGCACGCTCATGGAATACAAAATTCCATAAGTAACCTGGGCTGAATTACCTGAGATTCCATTTCCTCCGTCTTCAGCTTGATCAGGGACATGTCTGAGAAATCCATGGGATCTGTGGAGTGCCAATACATCGAGTCAATCTAACACTGCAACTAAAATCATATCGGGTGCATGTCAGGATGCACCACTATTGGTGATACCAGAAATTTAAAGAAATAACATGCTAAGTAATTGGCATGATTATTGTAATGTTTAATTTGCTAGTGTTACACTTTATTTCATCACCCTTACACTTCTTTCTTTTCAAAGCAGAATTTAAAAACTTGTTTTTCCAACCCTTGGCTTGACACTTGTGTACATCTCTGAAAGCTGGACAGTCAGTAAACTGTCAGTAAAATAAAGTGCTCAGTGCTGCAAAGATCCGTAACTCACCCTTTTCTTCGATTTGCATCTGGCCAGCTTTTGTTGAAGTCACAACGACTGCAGCCATATCATTTACATATCGTGAGGCTTGCAGAAGCGTATTAAGTTTCTTATTACTTCGATCTGTCTTTACCTGCAGTAATAAAGAAACCGTATTCAAACTAAAAATAGCACCATGTTCCAAATAAAGAAAATAATTTCTGATGATACATTAGCTGTGTTTAAACTGTACTTCAAAATGTACAATACCTGTACATTATGAAATGGGAATATTTATAAAATTTTATTAACCTTTAGTTTCTTAGTTTTACCTTAGAGGCAGCTACGAGCTGGGCAGTGCTAGCAGCAATCTCATGGGAGCACACGATCAGTTCCTCATATTTGCCTCGGTCTGTCACGACTTTGTCAGCAGAATCACTAGGTAATAAGAATGTAGTTAATTTATTCTGCATGAATATAATAATCTGCAGGTGTATGTGACACAAACACGCTCATCAACGCAACACTAGGGAGTGAACACTGAAAATCAGGTCTGGATAATGTACGGCATTGATGGCAGGTAGTGATGAGAGGATAATCAATAGTCTATAAATGAAAAACAAGGATAAAAAGGATTTCTCTGCTTAATCGTGTAACATTTAAATACATGCAAAGTGAAAACAAATATGTGTGTGAGTGAGAGAGAAAGAGAAACATTTGTTTCTCAAGAATATAAATTTCCCGCAATTAACAACAATCAGTATAATCACAAAGGCAGGTTTAAGTGCACTTACACCATCTGTGTGGCTCCCCATCCTACAGCTTTGGAGGCAGAGATGAGCCCCTCAGTCCAGCAGGAATTCTTGGCATAGAAGTCTTTCACAGAACCAGCTCCCTGTAAAGAACCAACTTCAGTGGGAACCTTCTACAAAAATCCTCCACTTCATCCTCTATCTATTATATTTGTTAACCTACCCGACCACTTTCCACGATGTCCTTCTGTAAATCTGTGGCTGCTGTGACCAACATGTGTATGGCCTGTAGGAAACATGCACGGTGAGCTGAATTGTTCAGTTACCATAACCATGTTTTAAATCCTGGTTAACCAAGAGTGTTCAAGTCAAAGCAGGACTTTTGATTGTGCAAAATAACAGAACACAGTTATGAGAGTAAAAACTCCCTTTAGTTCTCTATATAATCCCCTGCTACACTAATGCCCTTATCCTAGCATTTCACTAGTGCTTTGATATCACCGAGGTAGGTATGCTTCAAGTCTGAATCCCGGGTGAAATTTCACCATAAGTCCGGTTTGACTTGAACACCCTTCTATTTGCTTTAAAATCAGGTGAGTGTGATAAATCCTGTAATAGTGTGGCCCTGTTTTAATGGATAAGACTTACTTTCATCAGATCAGAGCAGGAACCGAGGATGCTGAGCGGAAAATGTTGAAAATAACTCAAAATTAGATAAAACATTAAAACAGAACAAAATCACATTGCAGGATTGAACTGATTGAATCTCAAGACTAACCTTTGGTTAACTTCCAATTTTAATCCTGATGTATCTCTTCTTGCTTGGCTCAATATTTCCTGCGAAACACAAGCAAAAATATAAATTATACTATGATCATGGAAAATGATCATTTATGGCCATCATTTGTCTATTACTTTGTCGTATTGAAATACATCTAACAGAAATGTTTGACCCTTACATAGACAGATTTTTATCAGTTATTCATACTAATAACTTGTATAAATGAATAACTAATTACTAAACAAAAACTTAACTAATCTTTTACTAAACTTTTACTAATCAGTAAAAGCTAAAAAGAGAAACAACAAGGTAACAAGCTACAAAAACCACTCTGGAACATTTTCATAGGAAAATAGACAACTTCGTCAGGCTACAAGCATGATACCATATCAAGGGTAATTATTTCCCGATAAAATCATCCTGATGTTTTTTTTTTTCTTTTGCTTACATACAGTAAGCAATAAATAATTATTTGAATACCTTCAGTACCATGATTATTACAGTAAACATATAATGGTGGCCTAGTTAGTTATGCAGTATATTATTTAGTAATCCATGACTGATCTCTTACATCCATCCTCAGAACAGCATCCTCAATAGCAGTGGAGGTTGCAGTCATCTCTTTATCCACCATGTCTGCCAATTCTGCTTTCTGTATATCTGTGTCACTGTGTCGTAATTCCTGCAGAGATCAGTCCCTGATTAGTCCGATTTACTGTAATACTATTAAATAATTTAACTTTGGCTTCACAAGACAGTCTCACCAAGGCATAAAAAGCAGGACGTTACATCACAGATTAGTCAGTCACTATATCAAAATCCAATCCTTATCAAGAAATATACTGTATGTTTTATAATAAACAGATGGTGCATCTTATTCTCTAGAAAGCATGGCTGTCTATGTACTTCAGCAAAGACTAAATACTGTTTTGGTCACAGTTCTCCATTAATCCAGACAAACAGACACACACTCACAGTGGCTTGGTTGAGGATGCGCTGGACTGTGTAGCGGATGGCGCTCGGTTCAGCCCCCTGCAGTGTGGCCTTCAGCTTGAGCTCTTTAAGGAACTGCAGACAGTGAGTGGCACAGTCTCTGCAGTTATCCGTCAGCCCTAAAAATGAGTGGAGAGAGTTAGTGATGAAAATGAAGGAATGCAATCTGTGATACTACATACAGTACTCAATCTAATGTAAACTTCCTCTATCTAATATTATCTAATCTAATACTGTCTGCTCCAGTATAATGGCTCACCCTTTGCTTTGACCCCAGCCAGTGAAAGAAGGGATGGGTAAATACAAGGGTGAGTAAAAAAAAAGGATCCGCACTCTGACTGTAGAATTTATTTAAATAAAATAGTTTTTCAAAAAATGGATCCTTTTTTGACATGATCTCCTTGCTTTATAACACACTTTGTCCATCTATCAACAAGCTTTCGTGTTCCCTCATTAGGATGACATTTTTTTAGTCCAAATTTTGTTGGCCGATATCCAAACACTTCTGTTTAACGGCCTTCCATTAGTTGTTTTGTTGCCAGGTACAACCTCAGACCATAAAAAACAAATCAATGTTCTTCTTTGGTGCAAATCTCAAGTTGGGCATCAGTTTTTGCTCGCTCTGTTATAAGTGAACTGATGTAACACGTTCACACCTGCACAGCAGTGATTGGGGAGACAGCAGCCTTGACAGAATCGTTGATAATACAGTGCGGCCAACAGAAGTTTTTCCTTATTTAGTTGTGTCCAATTCCTCCCCGTCATTAAGCCTCCCACATTAAAGCTACTACTACCACTCAGTCGGGGGGCCGAAGACTATCATGTGGTTCCTCGAACCAAGTGTCGCCAGCCAACCACATGTTTTCGAACTGCTCGCTAACAGTTGGTGGGCGGCATAACACGGAGGACAGCACTATCCGCTCTTTCCACTTGCGTGAGCTCACAGATGCCCCTGATTGGCTTTAGAGCCATGATCAATGCGAGACCACTAAGTACCTCTCATCCCTTCCCTCTGAGAGAGCTCGGCCAATCAGCTCTCTCTAGACCTCCAGCTGCGAGAGTTTACAGCATCACCCGAGAATCGAACTCTCGATCTCCGGATGACAGGGCGAGCGCTTTACCACCTTTCATGTTTTAAAGGCTTCATTCATGATTGTGTGTTCTTACTGTCAGCCTGGTCAGTAGGTGCGGAGTGGGACGCAGCAGCTCCATTAACAATAGTGTCTGCTGCAAGGTGGGAAAACTGAGTCACAGATCTCAACAGCCCACTGGCATCTGCAAAGGAACAGATCATGAATACATGTACTGTACTGAATCTTTTTACAAAATATTCTGTAAAAAGAAACCTTATGCATGAAACCTTACCGTCCAGATTTTTTAAGTACCCAGCATGACTTAGCTGCATCTTGTCAATGGACACCAGAGTGGTCTCTGCTCGATTGATCAAATACTCTGGTATCACAAAGACAAATTTAGGTTAGGAAAGAGTATCAGTTTTTGTATTTACAGTATATTAGTAGTGATTGCTCAAGAAGCATACCAGGAGTGCAAACACAGCGCACGTGCATGGGGTCGTCCACTTTGGCCAGGGCATCTAGTATGATGCCCTCTGCCTCCACCACAGCGCATTGCAATAAGCAAAACTGCTCCTCCTGAAGCTTCTGCTGGAGCTCTGACTCCCGGCTCAGCTGATCATGCACACACACACACACACACACACACACACACACACACACACACACACACACACACACACACACACACACA
>JAQQZT010000009.1:7495781-7514470 GCA_030068275.1 Clarias platycephalus | reverse complement strand
ACACACACACACACACACACACACACACACACACACACACACACACACACACACACACACACACACACACACCAGTCAAATGTACTGATGAAGCATTTACCATCCATCTCAAAATTTCTCATCAATGTACAACACAAGACACACAGAAAGGTCATGGATGTTTTTTTTTTTCCTCTCATGCCTGACGTGAATTTCAACTGTATTGAATACAAACTACTCAATTTCAATACCTGACGCCCCACAATGCATGTCTTAGAGGACCCAGCTGGAGGCAATTAGCAAAACTCAAATCGTGGTTAAAACCTAAAACCTATTTAAAATTACTTCATCTGCACAATAGTAATAATATAAATAGTTTTTTTGTTTTTTAAACAACATTCATGTTCAGTAATCCCTAGATGCTTGACCTTGGCCTGTAGTTGGCTCTGCAGAGCGCTCATCTCTCTCTGGGAACTGTCTCGCTCCTGCTGCATCGTGGTCTGGTGCGTTTGAGCAGCCTGGCGGAGATTAGCAAGCTCAGCCTCCTGTTCTTTCAGAGAACGCATCAGTGTTTCCTTTTGAGCCTGTAGCCCCACCAACACACCGCTCAACTCATGCCCTGCCTACAACCCACAGAACAAACAAAAAAACAGGACATTATGCTTATTAAAACAGGATAATTATCAAATATATCAATTAGGAAAATGCTCTTCATCCCAGTCATTGTATAATAATAATACACCCACACTAAGACAAAGTAGCATTGTTCATCATGTGTTTGGTATGTGCATGCTTTAGAGTAGGTATGTCTTCAGATTATTGTATACAATAAAATCCAGACAAATCAAAACAACAGCTAAGATTTAATATAATCTTTACTGAAACCCTCACACATCATCTTTAATTATTAACCTAGAACAAAGCCAAATTAATTACATATAAGGGTATATACTGCACCCTGTAGGTCAATGTTTAAACTTCTAACAGTTCTGTGTGCGGGACTAAAGTAAATTAGGAGAAACCCAGCTACCGTCTCCTTGCTGTGAAGAGCACTTTGAGCGCTCGCCGCTTCTGCCCTCCTCTCCTCTAACTCTCGTTTCAGCTGAGCGATTTCCAGCTGCTGCTGCTGCTCCCGCTGCAGCTGGCAATACATAAACAAATACACAAATACATCACACACTTCGTCCTGCACAGCCAGGGAGAACGCAAACACTTAGACAACTGTGTTTGTCTGAACATTTAGAATGAGCACATGATTAAATACATTCATTGGGTAAGGATTTTTCATACAGAAGGGTAATCCGAGTTTTTCCTATAATACATTAAGTTTTGACTGAACTACTGGGGTAATTGTAAAAAATTAAAAAAAAAACAAGAAGAAATTATTAAGTCCTAAATTATGGTAATTTAAAATGATTACTTGTTCAGTACTCATGAGTTACCTGGTTTAATTGGCTTCATAATGGCTATGTCTATGTAGAATAACACATTATTGGAAGTTACAAAAAGAAGACTGATTATTCCTGATGACTGTGCAGCATGGACCTCATCTTTTATTTGTACTATAGCCAACTCAATTATTCTTCACATCAGTTTATACTTTCAGTACTTGACTCACTTTTTCCTGTAGTTGGCTTTTCAGGGAGTCGATCTCTCTCTGGTATTTATCTCTCTCCTGCTGCAGTGTGATCTGGTGCAGCTGAGCAGCCTGGCGTAGTTTAGCAAGCTCGGCCTCCTGGTCTTTCAGAGAACACATCAGTGTTTCCCTCTCGGCCTGAAGCCCCACCAACACACTGCTCAGCTGATCTCCTGCCTAGGATGAACATATCATTAAAATCAACAAAAATCTGGGAGGAATAAAGCACACTTATTATGTGATGTAAGCAAATCCCCACCGCCTCTTTGCTCTGTAGTGCACTCTGTACTGTCAGTGCTTCTGCTCTTTTCAACTCCAGCTCTCGCTTCAGCTTCTCCAACTCCACTTGCTGCTCCTGTTCTCGACTCACCTGTAAAGACACTCATTTACTTTTCCTTCTTAATAAATCATATGAAATATGCATAGTGGCCTGGTCTTTCAATATAGATATATCAACTGGTCAGAGCCTTTCTTTTTCATCTGTTAAGGAGGCTTTAAAATATCCAGGGACTAAGTTGTAAAACATGAAAAACTTTAAAAGATATTCCTACAAAGTAAAGAGATTCTGGAGTCTAATTAACAAACTATAACAATACTGTGAAATTCAATACCTACGAAATATTTCAACACACCACTCACTTTTTCTTGTAGTTGGCTCTGCAGGACGCTCATCTCTCTCTGGGTCTTCTCTCGCTCCTGCTGCAGCGTCGTCTCGTTCAGCTGAGAGCTCTGGCGCAGGTTAGCAAGCTCGGCCTCCTGCTCTTTCAGAGAACGCATCAATGTTTCCTTCTCAGCTTGAAGTCCCACCAACACACTGCTCAGCTGATCTCCTGCCTAGAACCCGCATGCAGACAGGATTATGAGATTATGGAGCAAAAAATAAATGTAGAAGGAATGGGAAAAAAGTGTATCAACTGGCACACTGGGACCGACCTTTTCTTTGCTCTGAAGTGCACTCTGGACATTTATTATTTCAGCTTTTCCAGTCTGGAGTTCTTGTCTCAACTGAATCATTTCTGCCTTTTGTGCTGCAAGCTAGATATCACAGTAAAGCTGCTTAATATAGTATAGTGATGAGGCACATTAAATGACCAATGTACAGTCTAAGAATAAATTAATTATGGTTTTATGAGCATTATCATGAGCCATATATTATTGAATAATGAGTTTCAACATTTATATTTATATACTATAAATTTAACAATAGAACCTAGGAAATGCAAGAACAGATCAAAAATTTTGTAACTAGTAAACATATACATAATGTGTGTTGCTGATATGTTATGGATAAGATTTTAAATGTCAACTTTTAAGTGCCGTTTTTAATACAGCGCCTGTAGAAACAAGCTATCACATGGAAAACTTCAAGCAAGTTCAACCTTGGTACTGTTCTCCTGTTTAAGCTGCTCGAGGTCTTCTGCAATCTGCTGCTTGACCACGACCAGCTCCTCCTGAGCTAGCTGAGTGCTGGCCAGCTGCTTCACCATGTCTGCATTCTGACACAAACCAAAGTGTTACACACAGCGTGAGCACAGATTGTCAACTCTGGCTGCAATGCAGTCTCTATAAAATGGACATTGATATAACAATGAGCACCTTTCTCATGAGATCAGCGTGTCTGGTGACCAGCTCGGCGTGTTTTTCTTTAAGTCGAGTGAAATGCATCTGGGCAGTTTGAACTCGGCCTACGGATGCAGAGAAATGTACTGTTCCATTGGTGTGTTGAATAACAGAGATTGTTTTGCAGATGAATGTGGTAAAGTGTTAAATTCCTACACACTTAGAACAAAGTGAAACACTCATTATTTCAACCTGCATTTTTCTTTTACAGAACTTGAGTCACCCCTCATTTCTTCATATCCAGAATGCAGTTTTTTTTGCATTTTTTATTTTTGTAATGTAGTCTTGAGCAATAGTTCTCCAGGCATTTTGAAGGGCTCTTTTTACTCAAATTTTTAGCAAGTTTTTGGATTAGATTTTCAGTCTGATCCTTATATCTGACCAGTTTCAGAGGTGTGTTTTTAGTTTGTTAACCCACAAGTGACCTAGAAATCATGCACGCATTAAAAACCACTCTAACTTAAAGCATGAAGCAGTGAGAAACAGGTGCAGATGAAGAAAGATGACCAGGCCGGTGATTAGTATACTGGTGATGCTGAATGCCAAAAGTTTGAAACAGATGAGAGGGGAAATTATGTTGTTACATAAAGAACAATTTTTTTTATTGTATCTTTAGCCACTTTTCAGGCTGTCACAGTAAAACATTAGTTTATAGTTCTTTCATTTAATTTACATCATTTACTCACTCATGTCTATACCGCTTTATCCTGTATACAGGGTCGCGGGGGGCCTAGAGCCTATCCCAGGAGACTTAGGGCACGAGGTGATGTACAATTCATTGCAGGGCACACACATATACATGCATTCGCACACTACAGGCAATTTGGGAACGCCAATTAGTCTAATTTGCATGTCTTTGAACTGTGGGAGGAAACCGGAGTACCCAGAGGAAACCCACCAAGCATGGGGAGAACATGCAAACTCCATGACGGGAATCGAGCCTGGACCCTGGGGGTGCAAGGCGACCGCGCTATCCACACCACTTTACACCACTGTACTTGTAATAATTATTTTCATAACTACACAGATATAACACAAATATGTTATGTCTTAAATGTAAATCAACTTCTGAAAAAAAAGTACTTGTGAGCTTAAATTGTGTGTAAAATTCAAAACCAAGGTAGAACAAAGGCCTTTAATTGGTATGCATAAAACTATCCTCCATAGAGGGACGTGTGTATAGAAAGGACGACTCACTGTCATCTACTGAGGCCTGCATACTCGCAGCGATCGCTGTCTGTGCCCTTAATGCCTCCACCTCCATGCGCAGCTGCTCGTTCTCCACCATGGCCATCTGCTTGTGAGTGCGTTGGTCTTCCAGCTCCGCCTCCAACTTATTCACTTGGTCTTTCAGGTGGACGACAGCACGCTGAGCCTGCATGCAGAAATTAATAAAATTTATTCTTTAGAGATTCACTCACTAGCAAGCTCCTAAGCACTTTCCCCTGTGCGTAAATTAAATGTTTATTGTTTACTTCTGCTAGTTTTACCTCTGCTTTGAACAGCTGAACTTCAGGACTCATTGCTTCATCTTTCTCCCTAAGGATGTATAAAGAATCATAATAGACTCCAAAAATGAAAAGGAGGTAAATCATCTGCTGGATGTAAATTCTTGCATGAAATAAAAGTATGTTACCTTTGAAAAGGTGTATCATTTAGTGGGTTGTACTGGTTTAAAGAATGGAACTGTTGAGAGAGATGTGAAATATGGAGTTATTCACAGTCATGTCAAGATTACATTCAAAAACTTAGTCACAACAAATGAGCATACCATTGAGTATCCTTCCGCAACGTCCACCTGAGTCTCTGTATCATCGTCCTCTGGAAACTGATTATGAACCACCACTGGCTTGACATAATCAGCCATTGAAGCTGCACGCAGGAAGTTTGGAGGAGACTGTACATATGAAATATACGTGCGTTAGCTATTATCTATGTTCGGACATCCAGGAAATGTTGTCCGAACATTCATGCATACAGTTGTACACCAGACTCCAAAAGTCAGAGTCGAATATTTATATCTCAGTGCTACTAAATTCTTAAATTTGATTGTTCAGAAGGTGCTGATTAATTTTCCCTAAGAGCAGCTTTGATAGAAGTCACAGCTCGATCATTCTAATAGTAGATCCTTTCTACACTATAGTAATAATTCACATTTTTTTATAATAAACATTATAAAATGTGTAGGCAATTAACATTTAGTAAGAAGATTATTTATTTATTTTATGCTAGAATTTATAGAAGGTCTTAGTGTGTCAACATTTTGTAAATTTTTTCCATCACGAGAGAGTCTTCAAGACGAAGACCTTTTAACTTTCCAGTTTGCTGGTAACATTAGAAGTGGTGTTTTTCTTTCCTATTAATTTTAAAAGAAAGTCAGGTTATAACTGTGAGTACGTATACAGTATAGTGTAACTGTTATAATGCAAATTATATCAAGTACATCCTTTCTGTTAAACAAGATCAAGTGTCACTATAAACTGATTACAAAGTACATTTGCACATTACTATAGTATTAGAGGAATAAATCACTTCAGGACAAGCTTTCATAGAAAAATAATGAAATTTGTAACAGTAACATGTTTTTTTTCTTTTTTCTTTTTCGTTCAAACATGTAGAAAGTTGCTAACATATGCTTCTAAGGAACAATGATTAATTCTGCTTAACTTAGAAATATTTAATTATAAGTAATACAATTTCAAATAAATAAATAAATAAGCAAAGAATGATCTGAGAGAGAAATAAGGAGTTTTTTCTGCATCTGTATTTTTTTACTTGAATTAAGCTACTATAAATTTTACAAATGGACTCAACAAAAGTTACTGTACTTGTAGCTCACGCATCATTTTCTGACATAGATATGTTTATAAGCTTACATCAGGAAAATCAGGGATCTGTATAATGGCTTTAAAGAACTCCATGCTCCTGGCTTTCTTAAAAAACTGAGAAAGGCTGAAGGGGGACAAAAAGAAGCAAACGCCACATTAATTACAACGAACTTCATACAAACTTCAAAATCATAAATCATCATTGAGAGCAAAAACAGCGCTTACCTGGTAAACTGGTTACGAAATCGCTCACGATGGCCCAGCAGAGCATCCATTGGTATTCCTTTAACACCCAAAACTTAGATTCAGTACAAATAAATGTCACATAATATGTTCTAACACCATTTGAAAAGTCAAAAGCAGTGGACGAGTGGTATAATTTTGAACGTGTAAAAATGTGTTAAAGAGAAAAGCAATGCATGGCATAATGTTCATATTTGCCCCTTCGTCCCTTCACTCACTTCGTAGTGTTACAACACAGAGGCATCGTCTAATTGCTGTAAAGGTAGATAAGTTATGAAAACAAAAGTCTACTCACTGCTGTGTAACTTGAACAGGAGCTTGACGAGGAAGTGATAGAGAGGGCTGCAGTCTTGGATGAGCGAGACCAGAGGAGCCAGACGGCACTGACCCACTGCAGTCGTCGAGCTGATATTGTTCGATTCAAGCTGTCTGAAAACTGCAGCGAAAGATTCAAAACAGAAAGTATTTTAGGCACATTATACTGTATAAATGCTTGCTATTAGTCATTAATGCAAATGTTCACAGAGAGGTCAGATTAGATTAATTTACCTGTTTCTTGTAACACAATCGCAGCATCCATATAGTCTAGCACCTCACCAGTGGTTTCAAACCTAAACGCAAAACAAATTCACATTCCTACAAAGATCCTTTATTGGGAAATTTATTTTAATTTAAAAGAACATCTGAACTGCATACAAATACTCACACTTCGTTTATATCAACCGCAGTAGCCCTCTCAATGACCTCGTCGGGGGCTTCAAGATTTGCCGGAATCGTTTTGTGCTGTTAAGGCATTGTGAACAATATTATTTTCCATTAAGAACAATTAAGTCATTTCTGTTTTAAAACAGAGAGGTATGTGTGTTCTCACCTTGCAATGAAAATCAATTTTAACGCAGAGGAACTTTGCATACAAAGCAACAATGTGCCCATATCGATCATGGAGGCTTCCCTAGAAATTAAACACCAATAAATAAAGTCTATGTAAATATTTTTGATCAACAACGTCTCACAAAATCTAAATCAATGTAAAGGCAGTAGGTGTTCGTTTTTTAATCCCATACCCATAAATTTCCCATTTGCCTAATATTTGGGACATGTCCTTTGCTGTCTCCCAGGGTCTGAAAGTTGTACCAAAAGAAATGTGGTTATGACAAGGCCATGAGCACACATTCAACCATAGCAAACTGCAATGTTCAAACTTTTTATAACCATAAACTGTTAGATGACTGACAGTAAAATTATACTATTACAAATGTAATGTGTGAAATTTGGTTTAAAAGCCAGTAGCACACTAGGGAAAGATTCAACTATAGTACAGTAGGTGTGAAAAACAGTACAGTGGAACCTCAGTAACGCGGTTTGCGAGTGTTCCGTAAGACGAGCAAAGATTTTTTATAAATTTTGACTTGGAAAACTAACAAGTCTTGGTTTACGAGTACCGAGTATCGTGTATCATGCATGTGCTTCTTGTTTTGACGCCGAGCGTCTCCTCTGCTGAGTCTTAGTGCGCGTCTCTTACTGGTATAATCAACATCCATGCAACATCCATGCACACGTGTAGTGTTGACTATAACACTGTGACCACGTGTCTGTATGCGTGTGTGTACAGCGCGCATGTAAAGCAAAAGCAAGTCTCGTTAGAGAGGATAAAAATCCATTTTCTCTTTCTGCTCAAAACTCAGCCTGCTCTGTGTCTTTGTACGCGTGCGTTATTGGACACCGTGCCACACACACACACAGACCCCTCCTACTTCCACCTTCACAGACACACAAACACGCACACAAACTCTTTCTCTCTGCTCTACACAGAAACACTGCTCTGTCGCGATTCTTATCAAAGGTAAAGTGGATCTAAGTGCAGGTTAATTTGTTTTATTTTTACTTAATATTTTGTGTTAATTATTTTTATGCATTTATTTTTTAAGGCTGTGAAACGAATAATCTGAGTTTCCATTATTTCTTATGTGAAATTTGGTTTACGAGTGTTTTGGAATACGAGGCCGCTTCCGGAATGAAATATGCTCGTAATCCAAGGTTCCACTGTAACTTTTTTTGAAAGAACCTTGAAGAATATTTCTATACATATGTTTTCTCTAGTATTATAGTATAATGCAAACTAAAAAAAATACTTTATATTTTCTCATCTCATTAGAAAGGCTGGACAGAGGGCCCATCAGCGGGCGCCCGGTGGCCGGGTCTGCCACGGGGCCCGGCCGGGGACAGCCCGAAAGAGTAACATGGACCCACATGCGAGAGAAACCGATGGGGGTTGGGTGCGCTGTTATTTGGGTAGCAGTGAAGGCCGAGGGCCAAAGCGGATCAGACCCAGGCGGCAGAAGCTGGCTCTGGGGACGTGGAACGTTATCTCTGTTGTGGACACCTGTGATTAGGGAAGTTTGGGGTTCCCTGCTGGAACTACTACCCCCACGACCCGACTTTGGATAAGCGGTTGGTTTAGAAAGTCATACCTGTGTACTGTCACACACCCACCTCTGGTATGTTTAATGGTGTCATGTGTTGGAAAAATTAGAAGCACTCACATTAGGATGGCCGTCACGTAGGAGTTTATGGACCATATGGCAGAACTTCCAGCTGAGGATGGCATTGCTGGCCAGAGGCAAACTCACAGCATGGGACCAGAAAACAACGGCTCCGTTTTCCCAATGTGTTCCTAATAGGATATCTGTGGTAATGTTAAGGAATGGCCGTGCTGACATGCTGTTCCAATATCATCTGTTTATAAAGAAACACATTCAGGTAGATAGATACTGTATTTCATTGATCCCGAAGGAAATTCGAACACCAATCTTCTTACCATTTCATGTACCATAAACACTGACCCAACCATACTGTTAGGTTACTTAACACTAACCAACATCACTGATGGGCTAAACACAAACATCTTAGCCATCTCAGGTCCTCTCACACTGGTTTGCACACCATACCTTACGCCTAACATTCAACCCAACTGCAAGTCCAAGTTCTAATATTTAAGCACATAAAAAAATAAATAAAAATAAAATCAGGGCATGTCCTCTGACAGTTGCTTCCACCCCATCCTTTATTCCCCAGTGGTGGCTCAGCGGTTAAAATGTTGGACTGGTCAATTGTGTAAATTAAATAAATGCAAATTGCTTAAGATAAGAGACTTTCCTTTTCGGGTGG
Source organism: Clarias platycephalus (assembly GCA_030068275.1). Classification (NCBI taxonomy): domain Eukaryota; kingdom Metazoa; phylum Chordata; class Actinopteri; order Siluriformes; family Clariidae; genus Clarias; species Clarias platycephalus. The sequence continues at coordinate 7,504,996 of JAQQZT010000009.1, read as the reverse complement.
TAGGTGCTCAGCACAGTAATTGAAAACTGAAATACTGCCTCTTAAAAACAACATTATGAATTTGTTACAGTTTCCTACACACATATTCACCCTGAGACCACCACACATACAGCAAAGCATAGTGTCAGTAGCACTTTGCTGCAGTCATGCTTTTGATTAGCAGAGATTGAGAAACTTGTGATGAACTTTCTTGAGAATGAAGGCATAAAACCAATATGACATTTACAGAAGGCTTCAAGCACAGTACAGTGATGAGACTTTTAGCTGCAATAAAACATGCAAACGTTTCTATAGAAGGCAGTTCGTCTGTGAACGATGATCCTGCTGAGATGCCTCGGAGCTCACTGCAGTCCTTCCCATGAACATTCAGCCAATGGAAATGTCTGTGGAAACTGTACACACATTTATTCACCAGCACCACTTGCATATTACAGGAACATGGGTGGGAGTTACTGCTAAATCCCCCATACAGTCCTAACCTCGCGGATTTCCATGTTTGGGTCGTTGCAGAAGTTCCTGGGAGGCCATTATTTTTTAAGAAACAAACTGTTTGCCCTTATTTTCAGTATAACTTTTTTTCTAAATGTTTTTGTGACTTTTGCATTATTGAGTCACATGACTTTACCAAACATTACAAATAAAAAAAATAAAAAAATAGTTGTATATCAATAAAGTAAGAAACATATTTGATCTGTAACAGATTAATTTTATGAAAAAAATGTAATAAAGACTGCTGGGTTTTGCAGCTGTGCACAGTGTCCAGAAGAGGGTACAGATTCATGGTAAAAAAAAAAAAAAAACATGCACAATAAAACTTATCAGACAATTTCCCTTCAAAACTGTACAGTTTTCATTTTTTCAAGTATTTTACTTCCCTAACTTACACCACAAGAAAACTTTGAAAGATACTGCGGCCATATCTCTCCTTTATTGGAGCTTCAGTTGGGGTTATGCACTTTGAAATGCTCTGCAGCTGTGAAAAAGAAAATATCATTAACTTGATTTTAAGTTAAATAATCTACAGTAGCTGATAAACTGCAATACGATGGCATATATGTACCTGAAGTTTGACAAAATGTTCCTTTTCTGCTGCCAAAGCTTTCTCAGATTTGTCCTTTTTTTCACTTTTCTCTTTTGACATTTTTCAGTCCTGTTAGAATTACAATAAAATCGACTGGTCAGACAGTAAAGCCAACACAAATTATGATTCTGGTGCTGTCCCAGTGAGTGACCCAGTGTTGGATATGTACTGTACTGTACTAAATAAGGAGGACAAAGTACTGTTTCATTTCATATGTAACAACCAGCTTTAATCATTTGCAAGCATAATTAAATGTGTCTATTGTAACATATTACTTATTAAAATATTAAAGTTATTTAATTGTGCAGTGGTGGCACAGAGGGCTAAGGCAACGAGTTACTGATCAGAAGATTGGCGGCTCAATCCCCAGCTCAGCCAGGTTGCCACTGTTGGGTCCTTGAGCAAGGCCCCTAACCCTGTCTACTCCAGGAGCGCTGCATCATGACTGACCCTGCACTCTGACCACAGTTACGCTGGGATATGCGAAGAAGGAATTTTACTGTGCTGTAATGTAAATGTGACAAATAAAGGCTTAATTAACTTAACTTCATTAAAATTAAGCAAAATAAAATGTTATTTTTCCCTAATATTATTTTAAGAAAAATTTATAAAAAGTTTTGAAATTATTACATTTATTTGGCATTTTTTCCCCCTTATTACATCCAAGATTATTATAACAATTATGTATATTATATCTCAGGAACTCAAAGCACAACATTTTACACTTAATATAAGTAATGTTTTTTTTTTTTAGAAATACCTTTTTGTTGTTGTTCCCAAATCCCTGAGAGTGTTCTGTAATTGCAGATGTTTTCAAATATCCAAAAAGTTTCCTTTAACTAATGACAATCGGCATCCACAGTACACAGGAGTAAAGTCTACAAGTGAGAACCCCTGAACTGTTCCTCCAGTTTAAGGAGCGTTCACTCTTAAAAACAGGTCTGATGACAACGAAACTGGAATGACGAAACAAGGAACACCATTGAAGCCATCTTGCAAGACAGGTTTAACAGTTTATACATGGGTACTTCACATGTTTGACACCTTATAAACAGGTAGCTGGTCCACAGGACAAAGCAAGATGTAAGATTCACTTTTTTAAGAAGTATAAAAAGTTTTTTGTAAAAAATAATTTAATATAAAACTTTTGCAGTCAAAATGTTTATAATGTTTTAGTTGCCCTCAAAACATTTTATTGGAATTCAAATGGAGGAATGGCTTCGTCCCCAGGAATCCCCACTGAAGATGTCCATGTTGGTTTGTTTTCAAAAGCCAAAAGATTTCTACACAAATATCTATTGACTATGTTCTTTGATTTTCTGTGAACCGTTGACGCTCTGGATTTGTGAGCTATCCTGATGGGAAATAAAAAAAAGCAATAAAAATAATTTAAAAATTGAGCAGAAAAAAGTAACACATTTATAATTGCAATTTTCAGGAAATTAAACAAAAAGAATGAAGACGAGAACACAAAGATCTACCATTCTCAGCTGCCTTTCTTCTTGGTAAGTACTGGCAAACTAGAACTGGTCACAGCTCTCGGTATTGTTGCGGCTAACGTGGTGGCTGCAGACAGAGTTACAATGTGAGGTGGAACTCGGGACAGGACTTGAGCTGTGATTTGGTGAGCTTTGGGAATGACTTAGAAGCTTCCCAGATGAGTTTTCCAGACTGGCCACCATTTGTTGCGACTCCGTGAGCAAGCGTTGCAAGCGACATGTGGATGAGGTCAACCCCTCCTGCTTCTGTATCTACAAAAAAAAGAAACAAAAAAAAAAAAAGTCATCTGCTCAGAAGTCAAAATAACATAATTTGAAAACAATGAACAATTTGTGTGCCCCGGTTTTTATATTTCATATTTTAAGAGTAGGTCTATGTAGTCTACACCTTAAACTGTTTTAGGAAGTGGATTTACTGTGTGCTTTATTCTGGTCATGATTTGTCTAAATCGAGAATGGATTACACATTGGATGGGATGCCAGTCCATCTCAGGGCACCATGCACACACATTTAACATATTCATTCACACCTAGGGGGGAGGTGTCTTAGCCAGTCCACCTACTGGCATATTTTAGGGGGGGGGGGGGGGTGTTATTTGTCATCGGTTGTATTACCTGTTTGCTGAGTGTTGTGTCCTCTACAAGTCCGGGGCTCATTGTTCTATTCCGAGGTGAGGGTGTAGAGCGGTCCACATACACACATGTTACATCCCCTGGACTGAGTAAAAAGGAGAATATTATAACCATTATCAATAATTACTAAGCAGCACTGCTCAAGAAACATAAAGTACACTATAGAACATAAAGTACACTATACAGTACTTCCAACAAATACTTTGTAACATTAATCTCATTGATAATTTGTATTTCAAATAGTTTGTCTGACTGCTGTCCTACCAAGAGAACTGTGGATCGTTTACAAGCAGCATTCGGTACATTATTGTTACGGACTAAAGTTTTGCAGCTTTACGCTTGTCTTGTTCCTCTCCATCATAACAGATATTCTGAACATGTATATGTTCTCCTGATGTAGCAACCCATTTGACCCTCTCATCTTTGTCTTCTGATGCTTACAGCTTTCTGAAGACCAAATTATTCCAGCTACACTCTCTTTACTAAAACCACAAACATATTTTAATTAAAATTGCTCAAATAAGTTTTTTTTTTACCTTACAAGTGACCTTTGACTTTCATACTGCATTAGTAACTCTCTAGTGCTCTCTAGGTTGAGGTTTAAGAGCTGCAAGTCGTTCTGTTGGTGCTCACACACCTACGACAAAACACAAATACAGATTGACAAGATAAATATGCACACCCCAAATTCCATATTTCATCAGGTCTAGAAACATGTGCCTTGAAATTGGATCAGACAAATGACAAGTTCATGTCTAACTCAAGACGAAATGCAAGACGTACTGAGAGAATGCTGAAAAACCGGACGACTGCTTAAAGAGCAACAAATGAGGAAAGCAATGACATTTTAAGAGACTGATAACTGACAAAAAAATAGCTGACATTTATCAATATCAATGTACGTTCATATTAGCGAGTACAGCATGGTAGAAAATACCTGCCGCAGACAGAGAAGCTCAGACTCGGTGCGTTCTTGTTTGGATCGCGCGAGCGCAAGCAACTCTTCCCTCCAGCTTTCACCTTCATCTAAGCAACAAACAGTGTGAGCATGAATATACTCTACCCCAAAAATATTGAAACAAAACTCTATATTAACTTCATGGTTAACAGGAAATTACATATGGATTATTAAAATATATGTGATGTGTTCAGGTCAAACCGGGAGTCTTGATTGCGAGTAAAAACTCCCGTCATGTCTCTATTTAATCCCCTGCACTAATGCATTTATCCCAGTGTTTCATTAGTGTTTTGATAGCATCAAGGTAGAACGTTTTCTCAGTACGCCAGAGCCATGATCAGACTGGCTGCTCCACGTATGAAATGCTGGCCTCCCAGGAACTCCTATAATGAGCAAAACATATGGGAATGGCTTGGAACGAGGTCAGGATGGTACAGGGGATGTGGCAGTAACGTTGAGTTCCGAGTTATTTTACTGTGCAAGTAGTGTTGGTGAATGATTGTGTGTACTGTTCCCACAAACAGATGCATCTCTTCTGCAATTTGTTAACAAGTCATTTGCCCATTTTTAAGAATCAGACGTTCTACTGGCTTGATGTTCACTTGAACTATTGCAGTGGGCTCAATCACCTCGTCCACGATCTTTAGAGACAACCATATGGCTTGAAGTTGATAGAGAGTTTCTTTTTACAATTCAAATGTTTTACTGCGAGTCTCATCAAAGTACTGTGATACACACCATGTATATTTCAGACCTTCATTCATGAGAAATTTAAAGTCCCAGTTTGACTTGAACACCCATCATGAAATAAATAGTACAATTTGAATACATAAACCTTGCATTTTTTATTATTTTTTTTTAATATTGAGAAATTTCAAATAAGGACATTAGTTTCCTGTCTATATCGTTCTACCTGCGAGGGCCAGCTCTTTCCTGAGCAGCTGGTTCTCTTGTCTAAGTCGAATGAGCTCCTCTCTCTGACTGTTGTTCTCAAGAGTCTTCTCTTGAAACTCATCTGTAAGGGGGGAAATCAAAACTCATTTAAAGTTAATGATGTCATATCATGCATGGCTCAATACAAAACTTTACTGTAAGGATTTACGACATGATAAAAATGTCTGCTGTATGAATTAGGCAAGATGGAAGACTATGGATAATATGATACACAATTTCTTTCTTTTTTTATTTTTTTCATCCTAGCTGAAAAACAAAACAAAACTGTACATCAACTTGCAGCAGTATTCATTCTTGTTTGTTAGTTATACTGTAGTTGGTTGTGTAAGTCATATTTCACACCACTCTGGATCAAGATTAATATGCCTCCATCACCTTTGCAGTGGTGGAGGATCCTGATCCTAATTTTAACCCAAACTCCTTGGCAACATTGCTCAAGCTCATGCAGACTGCTTAAAGACTGGTGAGTGTTAGAAGCACATTCACAGATTCTCAACTATACTGAGATCTAGGGTTTGACCATACCATTTCAAGACGTTCAGCAAAAAACATCCAACTACCGAAACCTACACGCCTTTCACTGGTCATCTATTAGACTGCTACCATATGTCAAGGCCAAACTTCAAACTTTAATATTTTTACCTTTCAGTTGGGCGTTTTGACGTCTGGCCTCTCTGAAGCGGCGGTTGTACTCCTCTGTTTCCTGTAACAGTTTGCTCTCACGAGACTGGCGCTCCTTTAGCGACAACTCCGATTCTCGTAGCCGATCGGTCAGATCTAATATGCGATCTGTGGCTTCTGTCAGATCTTTGTCCTGAATAAATGCATGTACAAATGGAAGAAACTGTAAAATCTCTCTGCAGTCCATAAAGCTTAAGAGGAAAAAGAGCTACCTTCAGCTTGAGCGTGGAGCTAAGCTCTTCATCATGAACCTGAAGCTGGCCAAGCTGGGATGAAAGAGACAGAATGCTCGAGCTCAGACTTCGATTCTTCTCCTGTGAAAAGTCAGCACCGTTTAATATTAAAACATACCTAAAGGAAAGTATTTGTAAATGGTATAGATGGCGATCTTTTGAATCTTTTTAAAACCACTATGTCCCACCTCTATTGTTAATAAATGTCTGCCTGCAACAATACAGATGCTCGTAACTAAAGAGCGATAGACATAATGCAGTTACCTCCAGGTCTTGATGGTGTTGACTGCTGTGCTGATGTCTCTGGCTAAGCTCCTGCATCTGCTGCTGGATGCTGCTGAGCTCCTTGCGACTGTCCTGCTCTCGCACCTCCGCCGTCTTCAAACGCTTGCTAATGGCTCGGATCACCTCATTGCGCTTCTGTAGCTCATCTAGTAGCAGAAGTCTATTTATTTTCTTTTTTTTTTTTAAAGAGTCAGTCTTAATTTTTCTTCATTACTATTTAGTTTAAAACATTCTGAGATCGAATCAAATCATGAAGCGAGTATGAGTCATGACATGAGACTATCGTTACACTCCAAATACAGTATGTAACCATTGATACAGTACCTAGGGGATCTGATCTCATAATACGAATCTGAACAACGTAAGTTCGGAATTGAGTTTGCAAACCAGCCCACTGCCTCAAGTCTTTAGTTTTCTTTCTGTTCACCTTTGTGCTTTAATTGCTTCTACTAATTAAAAACAAACTAAAAAAACAAATAAACAAACAAACAAAAAAAAGCAGTCTCCAATTTACTTCTTACCTTCAAGGCGTGCACACCTCTGCTCCAGAGTCAGTACTCTCTGGCGGTCCTGCTCCCAGGCCTGCAGCTGTCTGTGATGAGCCGCGGCCATGCTGTTAAGCTCTTGATCGCGGTCCTTCAACTCTGCTATGAGCAGCTGCAGTTCCATCCTCTGCTTTTGGATGGTTGTGATCTCCAGATCAGTTGCACGAGTCTGCCAGTAACACATACAGGCAAAAGATAACTTTTATTATCATCACAGATCGTGATGATATGACGAGGATTAAAAACGAAAGTTCACAGAAGCATATTAGAAACCTTTTTGTTAAAATAAAGTCTAAAATCTCTATCACCGTAGGTTCTTACCTGGGATGCCTGCATGGCAGAGGGAGATGATTGCTGGGTGGCAGAGTTATTATACATGCTCTTTGCAATCCGTCTTGCCGTGCTGCCTTCATCTGTGTGCTGAGCGGTGGAGAAAAAAAAAAGGTGGACATTTTAAGAATCTGATTAACATTTATTTATAGAATAGCATTGTAAAATTCTCAATTCTGATTAATTTATTGATTAATTCCCATAACAGCGGCTGTAATTCAAATCATACCTTTCTGTTAATACGCTCATCCTAATTCATTATATATTTATACACTTATACAGGCATGAATTACACATTGATGTGTACAGCACACAAGCTAGATAATTTAAAGTTCATTTGTAAATATGTGCTTTAACAAAGATAATCAGTGGTCAGCACTATGGCCTCACACCTCCAGGGTCAACGGTTCAATTCTCTGCCTTAGGTCTGCGTGCATGGAGATTGCATGTTCTCCCGGTGCTTGGTGGGTTTCCTCCGGGTACTCTGGGTTCCTCCCACAGTCCAAGGACATGCACACTGTCCAGGGTGTACCCTGCCTCATGCCCCAAGTCTCAGGATAAGCGGTATAGAAGATAAATGAACGAATTAATGAATTTGCATCACTTCACACAATCAAGTGATTGTTTTTTTTTGTTTGTTTGTTTTCCCCCCGATTTTCTCCCTAATTTAGTCGTGTCCAATTCCTTCCCGTCACTAGGGGGGGGGGTCCCACATTACGGCTACTTACTACCATTCAGCCAGGAGGGCCAAGGGTCGTCACGTGTTTCCTCCGAACCATGTGACACCAGCCGACCTCTTTTTTAGCTATTTGTACACATACCAACAGTATATACCAACAGATTGTTTTTGTGCAGAAGATCTCTGATAAAAAGATTATTAAAACTGTAGATTTGTATATACCACTAGACTCTCTTAATATATATATATACAATTTATCTCTATATACATTGTATGAATAATCCAGCGCTGGCCGTTTTTGTATAATTTGTGTCTTTCTGTAAATTCAATGTAAAAAGGTTTTATCTGTCCATTGGTCAGAACTCGCTTTTTCAGTAACATACATTGGTGGACCAGAAACCAGTCCCAGAAAAAATTCTGTTTGTTTGTCTGTCCATCCAGATTTTGTCACAGCATCACTTTGTCACAATTTAATAAAACTTAGGTTGGACACTTGCCAGTCCTTAGGTATTTGACTGAAGTTAAACCTGCGCCATATATAAAACAAAAATGCTGAGTAGAAAGGGAAGTTAGGAGCATTTATGTTCCAGATTTAATCATCTATCTTAATAAAAGTTTCTAATAAGCTACTTGCTCAATGTAAACAAAAGATCCTGCACCAATATACACTATATTGCCAATAGGATATGCTCGCCTGCCTTGAACTTAAGTAAAATCTAATTCTTAATCCATAGGGTTTAATATTATGATGGCCCACACTTTGCAGCTAGAACAGCTTCAACTCTTCTGGGAAGGCTTTCCACAAGCTCTAGAAGTGTGTTTATAGAAAATTTTGAACATTCTTCCAGGAGCACATCTGTGAGGTCATCGACATTGATGTTGGACGAGAAGGCCTGTCTCGCAGTCTCATCTCTAATTCTTCCCAAAGGTGTTCTATCGGGTTGAGGTCAGGACTCTGTGCAGGCCAGGCCACACCAAACTCGCTCATTTATGTCTTTATGGACCTTGCTTGGTGCACAGTGATGTTGGAACTGGTGTGGGGTTGTTTTTCAGGAGTTGGGCTCAGCCCTTTTGTTCCAGTGTAAAGAACTTTTAATGCTTCAACATACAAGATATTTTGGACAATTTCATGCTCTCCATGAAACTTTGTGGGGATAGCCCCTTCCTGTTCCAACATAACTGATTTAACTATTTCTTTAATTTGCACAATGCCAATATTTGCACTGGTGTACAAACCGGATTCCAAAAAAGTTGGGACATTTAACAAATTGTGAATAAAAACTGAATGCAATGATGTGGAGATGGCAAATGTCAATATTTTATTTGTAATAGAACAT
>JAQQZT010000009.1:7470069-7484425 GCA_030068275.1 Clarias platycephalus | reverse complement strand
TGTTCATACAAATATTTACACATTAAGTTTACTGAAAGTAAAAACAGTTGAAAGTCAGAGGACGTTTCTTTTTTTGCGGAGTATACATTGACTGAAGTGCATCTTGTGAATCTTGTCAACATTTGAGGTGTTTGGAATGACAGTTTTATTGTGTGTTTGATTAACTGAGGAACCATGAAGGTACAAATGCTCTGTGATTTATGTTTGTAGTGTACTGTATTGCAGAGATGAATATTAGGATAAATAGGCATGAATGGGCACCTTCTACTGTTGATGAATGCACAGCTCAGATTCAAGATTAAAAAATTTTTTTACAGTTTTTGAGCAAAAAAAATATCAAGTTTTTGGTTATAGTCACTTAATTTTAGCAAAATTTAAATCAAGATATAATCAAGATTAGATAAAAGTTCCGGCCTTCTATGAAGTCGAATGTGATTTTATAGGTAGGATTTGTGATGCTCATGCTCAAACTTGTTGCATGATTTAAACTGCAAATGCAAATAAAATGTCTTGAGCACAATCTGACATCATGACCAGCCATCACTGACCAATGTTCCAACATTATTCTGAATAAATGTCCAAGTACATTATTTATTTATTAACTGTGGCACATGTGTGTTGATGCATAACATCCAGCTTACTGCTTGCTAGGTTTAGGTTGTTACAAAAAACAAACATGTACAGTTAAACAACCACAAACAAGACCTGAACGTAGGATAAATACAAACAATGCTCTGTTTCTGTTTGTGTTTCAACGATAAAACTTTCCCCCGAGGCAGAGCGTTGCGTGCCGTAAGGCACTGTATCATGTTCATAATCATTTTTAATTATTATAAGCGCATAAGGGTGATGACCAGTGGGATGTTTCATTTGCCTCATTAGGTACTTGTGGGTGTAGTCCCTTTTGAGATCATTTTCACACAACACCTGGGTTTGTTATCTGTGAACTAGCTTACAGGAGCATGAATGGAAACATTAGGACACCCTGGGGCACACTGCCTCATGGGAAGTGGAATAAAAGAGCTCGGAGAGGTAAAATTCTCAGACCTCTGAACTCTGAAGCTCATTTGCATCAGTGCTTCAGTTGCATCCCGCATGTCGAACTCCTCGGTTTGTTGCGCTTTTGAGTCCCCGGTTCTGGATCATGTCCTCCCTCCTATCCTTTTCCTAGAGTTCATTTTCGGCCTCTCCGGGAACATTTTAGCCCTCTGCATGTTCGCCTTCCACATGGAGAGCTGGAAGCCCAACTCCATCTACCTGGCACACCTGGCCATAGCTGACACTTTGGTGCTCTTCTGCTTGCCTTTCAGAGCTGACTACTACCGCAGGCGCAAAGACTGGATTCATGGGGACATCTTTTGCCGGATCCTGCTCTTCCTACTTGCAGCCAATAGGGCAGCAGGTATTTTCTTTCTAACAGCAGTGGCCGTGGACCGCTACCTGAAAATTGTGCATCCGCTCAACCGGATCAATCGAATGGACCTGAGATATGCCATGTGGGTCTCTGCAGGCATGTGGGCAGCGATAATAGCCATGACGGCTTACCTCCTTGGCTCACCACACTTCTTCAGTTTCGGCAACCGTACCCAATGCGAGAGCTTCAACATATGCATGGGCAGCAACCCGCTTTCAAACTACCACAATGCCTTTTACGTGATCCAATTCTGCTTGCCCACAATCATCGTCGTCTTCTGCACAGCCTGCATAACGTGGCAGCTGAAAAGCAAGACGGTGGACACCTCAGGCAAAATCAAGAGGGCCGTTCAGTTTATCTTCATCGTCGCTATGGTCTTCATCATCTGCTTCTTTCCGAGCACTGCCTCGCGGGTTGCCGTTTGGATACTGAAGATCTGGTACACCGACTGTTCGTATTTCACTGAGGCAAATCTGGCGTTTTACTCTTCAGTCTGCTTCACCTATTTCAACAGCGTCCTCAACCCTCTGGTATACTATTTCTCCACTCCAGCATTCAGCGGGACCATACAGAGCCTTATTTTAAAACTCAGAGGGAAGAAAACAGGTAGCATCGTGGCTACGATATCAAATGATTAAAGTAAACTGGAAAAAAAAGAAATGCATGAAATTGTGATAATAATGTCAACCTATTTCATACATCACTAACTACATAATGTGTACTTTTTTCAAACCGCAGTTCTCTTAAATGATTACACTCAATAGCTGAAAGATTATATTATGTAATATTGTTTATCATTCTGGCAGTTAGTGCTTTAAAAAAGAACTAATTATAACACGTATATTATATTATATTATATTATATTATATTATATTATATTATTTTAGTAATTATATTACTTCTGAACAGATCCTGGGTTTTTTTTGTTTTGTTTTTGAACTGAAAATTTATAAAATGTTCCCATGATTATACTATGTAACACAATTTTTTTTCCTGCATAATGTTATTTTTTATTTGCTTATGTTGTAAAAGTATAGTAAGTTTCAATTATTCCCTTCAAACTTTGCTTTTGTGACCTGGATAATGAGATGAAATCTGCACATTTACATTTATTTACAAATTAATGTAAATGTGCAAATTTCATCTCATTATCCATGTTCAAGTTTGATTTATTTACAAATAAATGTACATGTATTTATACTAACGTTATACAAAAATTACCTAAAATGTTTAGCAGTGAGTCGAGATTTTACAAAATCATTTTCATGTATCAGCCCCAAAATACAATCTCCCATCACATTTTCCTTATACGTTCCTCCGTAGCAGGATTCAAAGTTCGGTATGCCTGAAATATGCCATGTAGGCTTTATACATTTTAACGGTTTCTTGATTAAATTAACCACATACATAGCAGAATGGGGGGGGGGGTATTTTAAAGTTTCATTACCCAGGTCATAAAAGTTAATTCTGAAGAAGAAAAACAGATCTTTTCCATTCACTTCATGCATAAGATATTGGAAAAATAATGCCCTCTGCTCAGTAACAAGTAAAAGTGAAAAGTGTTATTTTTACTGTTTATGTTTAACTGCAAAGTAATTAAATTTTATACAAGGCCAACTGTTAAACACAGCTGAATTATAAAAGCACCAAATTACTATGGAAAGTCTATTAAGCTATTAAATAAAGTGTATCATACATACTGTGCCAAAAGCAATTTATTCTCTCACTTCTGGCTCATCCCTTTTGCGCAGTACGGTGATCTCTGTTCATCTAAACTCAGACACCAGTGGATCCAAGTCTTCAGCCAAGAGCAGTCCTGTTAGAAACATACACTAATGAAGAGTTTGAGGATGTGTACGGTAACTACTGCCAACCCCCATAAAAATATGGATAGGCTTCGAAGTACTTTAAAATTAACCATTCTGGGAAAAAAACTAAAACAATGCTCTTTCACTCCAGTTCAATAATACATGATGACAGATGATTGTAGAAACTTCTGGTCTCAGGTACATGTATATTTCATTACTTATAAATTGCTTTGTTCAGTGTGTGCTTTTTAGACTCCAGTGGTTCAGAATTCATTAAAAATAAGGCAGTTTAAAAAAAAAAAGTAGAATGGAGGTATATATAATGCAAAAACCCAAGTAAAAGTTAGATAACGCTGTGAAGAAAAAAACAAACACGTTAAAAGATATCCACTAATTCAACTGATGAAAATACTTATACTTACCTTTACATTACAAACAAGTCATTTTTGACTCATACACATTATTATTCAAAACAATACTTTCACTACCACTAAAGTTATTATTTTTTTAAATTGTATTATTGTTAAAAGAAAACTAGAAAAATGGGAAGTAATCTAGTTTTGTGTAGAAACCCTGTTAGGGCTTTATGCACAATCGTGGTCATCTGAAAATCTGCCAGGAAGGACATGTATGAGGATCCCAACACCAAACCTGTAGTCTGAAATGAAGAGGACAGTCCATACACACAACTACAAGTGTATCCAACCTTGGTAGACATGCAAGGTTTTCACAAATTATTTTAAGGACACTAATAATTTTGATCCTAGTATAAGGATCGTTTGAAGAAAAATACGTAAATAAATAAACAGATAAAAGTATTTATTAAACTACTGTATCATGCACTGTTTGTATTATATATTTCAATACTCATTTTCACAAAGTGCCAATAGTTCTGTAGTTGCCTCAAATATAAGAAAATACAAACAAACAAAAAAACCTAAAGACTAAATTTGTTTAAAAATATTCCCACAATCAAACAAATAAATCACTGAACTGCTCTGACTATAACAGGACAACTTGTCTTTTAAATTTTTAAAAAATGCTAAATTTTAAACAAGAAATTTTAATTTGCCTTCAAACATCACCTTGCCTGGCTGCATGCTCATTAAAAAAAAAATAATAATAATAAATATATATATATATATATATATATATATATACACACACACACATCAGGCAAAATTACACCACAAATGCTGTTTGTTAAAAATGCAAAAGAACCCAAACAACCACCAAAAGCTTTGTTCATTATAATTTATATAGAATTAGTGTGTTTACACTCCATGAGCAATACAGTAATTACAGACTGTTGTAATGTTAGAACATCAGTTAATCATGTTTTGTGGTCATTACAAACACTGTGATCAACAACGGTACGATGAAAGACACCAGAGGCCACAAGCATGGAAGGAGGTGAATAAATCAATAGAGACACCTGACAAAAATATACATATTAAAGTATTAAAAAGATAGAAATGTGTGCAGCATTACTGTACAGATTTTAGTAATTTTACTTAAATTCAACATCATCATCAATAGTTTCTTTTTTAGCTCTAATAAGAGTGACATATTCAAGTTATTTTTTTTTTCTCCATGAGGTTTATGCTGGTATCATTGTGGGGTTTTCTTTTTCTTTTCTTTTTTCTTTTTTGCATATTAATGAGAAAGTTCAATTTGCTTCAATACTTATGGCCTGTCATGCACATATGAGATCATTTAAACAATGTAGAAATGGTTAAAAAGAGTTATTTTTGCATAACGTGCATTTTTTTTCTCTTGAGTTTAACAGGTTAGTTTGTAAACACTGTCTTTTATATAAATAAGAGAATTACAGCCATACATCATGGAACTGGATGCAAAGTTTTAAGAATTTTAGTACACAATTTAAAAACACTTAAAAAGCCATTTATAAGACAGAGTATCTACCTCTTCTTAACATTTAATATAAAAGAATAACTTAGACAACTGGCAGTTAAAAATATGTGCTTATTATGTTCCGAGGAATGCATTTAAAGTGAGCAGTGCAATAATTTACTATCTTGACCTTTAACGTCTTTTGGCGCCAAAGCTTCCAAGTGTCTGTGATAAGTGTTCTTTTACCACAAAGAGGTCGGATCACTGTCAAAACATGACCTACGCCATACACAAAACGATATTAATGACAAACAAGCAGGACGTCTCGTCTTTGCCTTCCAATAAAGCAGCATCACATACTTTAGCCTTCAGTCGATAGGAATGCTTTAAAATACACACGGAGCGTACAAAAATAAGAGCTTACCTACGTCAAAATAGTTTTGCCTTGTCTGTTCGTCAAAAAAACATGGGAACATCAAAGGATTAGAAGGTTTGGTCGTCGTTACAGGAGTCTGTCCAGTGGCCGAACGCCTCGCAGATGTCGCAGTAGGGCCGCTCTCCTCCACGGCTGCCGTGATGCGTGCTGTGAGGAGGAGAGTCAGGAGACTGCGTTTGGGTGGGACAGTCTTCTGTGTCGTGCAGGTCAAAACAGTCACAGATGTCACAGAAGACGCGTGGCGGGGCTTTCTTCTTTTTCTTGACCTCACCCGAACTAAATTAAAAAAGGAAGGTGAATATAATTGATGCTACTCTTAAAGCCTATACTTTATAAACTTCTTATGCTGCATGTGGATCAGTAAGGAAGTAGACCCACCCATCGTTCTCGTCATTGCCGTTGAATTCAGCCAAAGCCATTTTCTTCAGTTTTACTTTCAGATCCTCGTTCTTCCTTTGAAGATCTACGATGACCGAGTTGAGGAAGTTGATCTGATAAGCAGAAGAAACAGCTGAGTATACTAACTGTATGAAGCAGCTGAGTAAAAAAATATCTTCACAAGGGGGAGCTGACAGTCAATTATCTTGGATCCTTGTGAAGTGATTTAAAAAAATAATAATGTTATGTGTGAAATCAAACTTTGCAGCATCTCATAGTATAATTGATCAACATGATCAATATAAGAAAAAATTAAAAACTACTGACTAAATTGATTAAATATATTTCTAACAGTTTCTTTAATCAAGTAAATAAATAACTTTTTTTTTTTAATGCTAAATTGTAAGGAGATAAACAAGATTTTTTTCTTTCTTGCATGCAAAAATCACCCTGCTTGGTTGTATTTTTAAAAATATATATGAGGCAAGATTACACCACAAACACTGTTTGTTAAGAATGTAAAAGAACAACCTCCAAAAATATTTGCATTGTGTATATGTACATCACTCACAAATTGTTTATTATTAAGTCACAAGCTTAAACATACCCTATAAGATCACAGGCTACATGTGATTCAATGCAGTACTATTGTAAACAAATGTTTTAGTAACTTTTCCAGAGCAGCATGAGGGATATTGGGTCTTAATGTCGCTCTCTCTTTTTTTTTTTTAAATATATTATAAACATTTTGTCATCCTAATGACACCAACGATGTACTATAATCATTAACCAAACGCCTTGAGCCAAGTTTCTGCCATTAAAGAAACAGAGCGGTCAGTACTCTTCCTGTATTGTGATAGTTTCACTGACTTTATAAATGGGCAAATAAAACCAGAACAACCTACACATTTAAACTAGGGTACAGGAACAAATAGAACATATAGTTGCAAGCATCGTTTCCCTGGTGCGTTGCACAACCTTTTGAACACCCTAAGACCTCTAAAAATCCCTGGACGCTGATGTCACTGAATATGATGCCATTCAATATGATAGGAAGTCACTTAGGAAGTCATGAGCCCCTTTTCAGCAAGGTTTAAGGGAGTGTTTTGGCTGAACCGTTTGAGATATCATAATTCCTTTAAAACTTTTGCAACCTCAGTGTTTTGAGATCATATGGGCCGGGTTTGGTGGTGATTGTATAAATTCGGTAGGAAGAGAATATCAAAATCCATTGCATGCGTCAATTAGTGTTAACCCAAAATAACCGACTTCTTGTTCAGTTGAGCCCATGACATGCATGGTGAAAATTGTTTAGCACAATGAGATCTAAATGTGTACAGAGTTTGACATGTATACGTGCAAGTGTGTATAAGTTATGCAGCAAAATCTCTGCCTGAGGCCACGCTCATGGCCCGGACTCTCAGGCGTCGTAATGGCAGCAAATTCCAACCTGTGTGCTGATTTTCATGACTGAAAATATATGATTGAAAAATAAATAAATAAATAAATAAATAAATAAATAAATAAATAATAAATGAATAATCCTTAGAAAAACAATAGGGACCTTGCAAACTTTGACATCTGCACTATCAGACATCGACACTATTGTAGTGCTGATGCCATGGTGCCAGAACACCAGAACAGAACAGAAGTGAAAGTGCTTTATATCAGTAACATTTCGTTCTTGTTTACCTGTCCCTCTGCAAACTCTTTCTCTTCTTTAAGTTGGCTTACAGCTGCATCATCTATGTAAAGACACATAATACACATTACGAACCAAACCGCAGTAATCATAAAACATTACAGCTACAGCTTTGGTGTGCTAGCTCACCTGAGGAATTCTCCTCCTGGTCATCACTCTGTTTGCCCTCCAGTTTCTGTTCGAGGCTGTGCACTCTGCCTTGAAGCTTCACCTTGTCACTCTCCAGAGACTCCACTGCTGCCTGCAGTATTTTGGCCATGGCATTCTCTCCACGCAACACTGCAATCTGACATAACAGTGTCCTTAGTTCAAAACTACACTACACCACATATGAAGAAAAAAAAGCACAAAAAGCCAGCTTGGTGGAGCTTCAATCAGTACTTAAAGCTCTTACCTCATTTCTTAACGCTTCTAATTCTTTGTCCTTCTCAGATATTAAAATGTTGAAGGTTTCTCTGAAAGAGCAGACATATTCAGCAAAACTAATTAAAAAAACTTAAGTGCTAAAATGGAGCAAGTGTACAAGCTAAAACTAAGTTGACAAAACATCTACATGAAAAAGTACAAGCATATCATTACTAGGAATACTGCAAATAAAATAATACAGATAGAAAGTTTCCATCGACCTCCAGAACACACTGAGAATACTTATATAGCGCAGAGTTTATTTTAGGTTATTTCTCCAAGGAATACAGTGGAGTGTTTTTAGCTTCTCCTTCACTGGCCCTCGTTTCCCAACATGTCTTTAAAAAGCTGCTCTTCACTCCGGTTCTGTATCTCAACATTATATCAGACATGCAAACTATGAAAACCTTAAGGTGACATAATATACAGTAATTAAGTGCTGCTTCGATAGAATAAAATGATGTTCGATCCAATATGTTAAAAATGACGATATCGTTTAGTCTTGTTTGACCTATAAACTTTTGCCTGTGTGAGAACTAGACTGTAATTGTATTTCTGCTTTACTGGGACTGAGCAGCATGGAGAAACACGAAGTTGAATAAAAAAGCGCAAGAGACAAAAAGCACAGTTGTTAATATTTCTAAATTACAGTTTATTAGTAATAAAAAAAGATAAAAATATCACGCAGCAATTTATACCAAGGTGAGTCAAAAATGATCCGCACTGTACTGGCAGTAGAATTTATTTTAATTAACTTTTATAAAAGATAAATACATAACTTTTCAACATAATCTCCTTGCCTTTCAATATTCTTTGTCCATCTGTCAACAAGCTTCGTATTCCCTCATTAAAAAATGTTTAAGGCTGAGCTGCGAACCACAAATGCACCGCTGTTTTCACTTCTTCATCAGAAGTGAACCTTCGTCCTTGTAGAGCACAACACCTTTCAGAGGACAAAACAGCTAAAAGTCTGATAGAGCAAGATCAGGACTATACTTTAACTTTTTTCCCTGATGTTCCAATACCGGCCCTTGAGAAGTCCAGAAAACTGTAAACATCAATTTTCCAGCTGATAGTTGACATTTCTTGTTCGGCGATTGAGGATGTTTCCGTTCCATACTCTGCCACTCTGTCTCGCCACCAGTAATGATTCTCTTTAAGACACTTTCACCTCCTTAGAGTATCTGTCCAAATTTAGTTTGCAGGTATCCAAACGCTTCAGTTTATGGCCTTCCGCGAGTTGTTCCGGCACCAGACACACCCTCAGACCACAAAATACAAAACACTGCACACTGCTTTTCTTCAGTGCAAATCACATGTAAGCCTTCTGTTTCTGCTCGCCCCGTTACAAATGAACCGATGTAACACATTGACACCTGCACAGCAATGCCTGGGAAGACAGTAGCATTTAACAGATAAGTGCGGCCAGCAGAAATTTCAATACAACCTGAGTGCGGATAATTTTTGACTCACACGCGTATGTGCTCGTATACTTTGGTGCAGCTGTATTGTAAATATTGAGATCGGTTTGCTGCAGTGACTCACTAAACTCCTACTCCTACTGATGGGCTGAAATGTAACCTATAAAATATATCATTTAACTCCTTTAAAGAATCTCAGTATAAGTGCATGACATTGTTCTGGCTTCCGACGCAACCATAAATGCATTTCAGTCTCAGGAAATAACAGTAATTCCCAGGCAGTGTAATTACAGCTGGGAGGGGAGAAACTGCAACAGAGCGACTCTTACCTCTCTGCGATGTCTGATTGGTTGTCCGGAGTCGGCTGAAAAACAAACACAACAGCTACATATGCATCTCGATATAATTCGTCCAATAATATCCCTCTCAAAGTCATGATCGGTACTGTAAAACCCATGGATGCTGTGAAGTCCGTACTACATAAAGCTCACCTGCTGGCTGCTGTCCAGCTTCTGAGACAACTTCCCGTTTTCCTCCTGGAGTGACACAATCCTCAGTGACTTCTGATTCCCTGCCAGCTTCAGCTCCTCACTGCAAGGCAACAAGGGCTCATTGGATGGTTTGAGGAAAATTAAACTGGTGTAAACAATATGCTATGGGTCATCATTGCTCCAGAACATCTTAAATGTCGACACTTTTCCGTCTGTTCTCATCTGTTACGTGGCTGATGCACATAGCTGCAAAATTCATGCAGTGTCAATAATGGTGGTTAATGTTTTATTTTGCTTGCTTGCTCTTTTTTTGTGATACGTATTTATTATTTATATTTCCATTCTATATTTGTTCTACTCTCTTATTAAATCTGGGATCGATAAATAATAATAGATGAAAGCATTAACGAACAAACAAATGACTTTTTTTAAGGGTCCTATTGAGAAGCTGTGATTCCGCGTGAATCATCACATGCATCGTCATTACTGTCCTGTGGGCCGTCTTATTTTCACCATCTGCTCAGACCGATTCAGCTGAGCGCTGTTAAATCCAATTTATCACACTTAAAAGGATCGCCGAGTTCAAACGCAACCATAAAATTGTTTAGAAGTCTTTGTAATAAATCGAAGGCACACCACAAGAAACACAGACAACAAATTATAATTAACCCATTACGATGAACAGCAAGCAGCAACTGAAGAAAATGAAATGCGGCGCACGTTCTGTATGAGAGATGCAGAGATATCTCTCTGAGTAAAAAAAGATCTCTCCTCTAGTAAGGTCATGGACTGAGGAAATGTCTCTGGAAAAAATGCAATTATGCAATGCATCCTGGGAAAAGCATCTGGAAGCATCTGTGGCTCTGTGTTGTGTATAAGTCTTTAGATTTCGCATATCACTGACATAACCGACAAGACCTGACTGAGAGGGCTTTAAAGGTAAACTGCATGATTGAGATTTGGATTAGGTTTGGGTATAACGAGTGCAAGATGCTATAGCCTTCTTATCTTTCACTTAAAAAAAAAAAAAAATTCTAAGGATCAATAAAGATCAGTCTCTGATCACAGAACATGGGGTGACAAAAAAAAAAAAGACAACTCACATTTCTTTGCACAGGCTTCCAGTGCGCTGATTCTCGAAACTCAGCTGCTCCTTGCACACACTAAGCTCCTCTTGATAATTGGAGTTTTGTTTTTTCAAAGCTTCAAGCTGGAAAAAAAAACAGAATATATGTATAAATTTCTTATAACTCTAGCCATAAGCATTCAGTCAGATCCAAAAATATTTGGTCAATTTTTTTTAGCTGCTACACACCACAATAAATTTAAAATGAAACAACCAAGATGCGATCAAAGTGTACCTTTTTTTTTTTTTTTTTTTACACATTTTCACAGGCTCAAAACATTACTGAAATAGTTTTAACTATAATAATTATTTGTAAATATGTTGCTGCAAATCCTCTACAGTTAATGACTGGAAACCATGGGCATCGCCAAATCCTCTTTTCTCCCTTGAGGTGCTTCGTCAGGTCTTTACTACAGCCACCTTCACTTGATGCTTGTTTCTGCCTTCAGTTTTGTCTTTAGTAAGGGAAAAGTCTGCTCATGTGGGTTGAGCTCAGGTGACTGACTCAGTCATTTAAGAACATTTAGTTTCTTTAGTTGTCTTCGCAATGTGTTTTCTGTGTGTGCTTATCCCTCTGCATTGTGAAGAGCCGACCTATCAGTTAGTTTTGCCGACTCTGAGCAGAAAGTAGAGCTCTATCCACTTCAGAATTCATCATGCTGCTTCAATCAGCGGTCACATCGTCAATAAACATGAGTGAACCAGTTCCATTGACAGATAATGTGGAATACTTTAGATCAGGAGACCTTCCTTTCCTTCTTGATATTCTTTTCTTCTAAACTTTCTGGGACAAATTCATCTTGGTTTCATCTGCCCAAAGAATACTGTTGCAGAACAAGGTACTGTAGCCTTTTATAGATACTTTTATAGATACAGTACTTTATAGATACTCTTATAGATACAGTACTTTATAGATACTTTACAGCAAATTCTAGCAAATTCAATCTCTTTTTGTTCAAGTTTGCATCTTGAGATTTTTAATGCATCTTGAGATTTTTAATGCAGATTCCACACAAATGGAATCTGCATTTCCATTTGTGAGGCTGATTTGTAACACTTGAGCTGAGTGCCTCTACATCACATAGAAATGTTAAGCATTAATTATGAAAATAGCTCAATATGTGCCTTGTTCTGAAACAAGCTTCTTTGGACAGAATCATTGGGACAAATGTTAAGAAAATGTTTTTTTTTTTAATTGAAATGTTTATTTCTAGCTAAAATGACTGATCTGTTACTTACATCAGACTGGCAAATAATTGATTAAAAAAGGCCTGTTCTTATCATTTGTCCCCATTCTTTATAAAAATGAAAAAGTAAATAGTTTGATAAAGAATAGTATGCGTTTCCGTATGAAGGGAATAAAGAACATCCAATCAACTACACTACTGTTATAGCTATAGTAACGATACTGACAAACCTCAAAAAAAATCTTGAAACCAAAGGCATTTTCCTAACATCCATTATATTTTCATATTTCCTTTTTAGTTTACACCCAAAATAGCTTCGAAACTAACAACAGAAAATCAAACGGAACCAGACCTAACACCATGCGACTTTTTTCTAAATTGGAATTGTCCCAGAGCAATCACTGTACGAAAGGAGAGAATCAAAACATTGATCAACATACTTGTATTTAGCATGTTTTAGGCAGCCAATACAAACTCAGAATAACCAAATTTAACCAGGACGAAGCATTAAAAATAGAAAACTGTCAATAGGTCAAACATAAAGCCACATACCTACTAATTTCAGCATTTTCAGGGCTGTTTACTCAGAAACAGAACACACACAAATCATATACAGTACACTGACTAGAAGATTGACTCTAAGCTGAGACTGAGAGAGCCGTACCTGGTAGTGAGGGGTATATATGCTTCCTGAGAAGCTCTGCCGCAAGGCTGCTACATCCATGTCTGTGTTGCCTTGAAACCTCTATATGCAGACAAGCCAGCAAGATCAATAATGCATTGATTCCAACCCCCTGCAGAGTGACAGCAAAAGAGCACCCGAGAGCAGCTCACACAGCCTGCACACGTCCTCGAGCTGCCGCCGTCCCGAGCGGTCACATTCACACCCTCTCCGACATGTTACGCAGGACAGCTTCAATACGCAAGTGCTGCCAAGCTCCTCCCTCTCTCACTCTCCCTTTGTGTCTTTCTGTCTCTCTCTCTCTCTCTCTCTCTCCCAACACTCCCTCCCACCTTCTGTCCCCCCATTTCCATCCCACTGTCTCCACCAATCTGTGCAATGTACCCATTCCCCGCCTTCACATCTATGTCACTGGGCATCCTGTATCCAGCACCTGTTCTCTCTGCCTCCATGCTTTTCTCAGCTCTACCAATAAAGTGACTGTAGACACTGATTCATAAAATCTGTCACATTACGCATATTTAGCATCACAATGCTTCTTCAACCCACAGTCTGCGCCAGCTAACAGAATGTAGGATATTCATAGAGTTTGTCAAGCAAAAAGGTCCGGTCACTTTTAGGCTTAAAATCACTTGCTTATTTCTATTAAGGGAGAAAAAGAGACGATGTTGCTTGACGATGTAAAGTGATGGTGGTGGTGGCCAACCTCTGATGTTCTACCCAGCCAAGCAGAACAAGGCAGCCAGCCTCCGGGTTCACACTAAGATATGCATGATTACATCATGTGTGGAAAGTACTGGAACAGACTGACAAGGTGAGAGAGCTATGATTCCAAAGGCATCAACTTAACGATCACTGCTGCATTTCTCTTCAAAAATGGTTTCGGATGAAAGCCAGACTACACATTAAAATTTAAACATGTGTATTCGGTTACTTAAAAATAGAGGCCACGTATGTAACCAAATTGACTCGGGCATCACTGTTAGATAGCGAACATCTTCATCTTTTTTATCTTCCTCAGTCAATTGTACATAAATCCCAGGATACACTGCAGGACCACTGTCATATGTTAACGTCATATATGTGCTTCACAGCTTTAAGGAAAATTATGAATAGTTTGACCAGCCAGTAGTAAAAACTCTTATTATTAAATTATTCTGTGTTTTCGTTCATTCTTCTTTTCTTTAACAGTTCACAGCAAGAAATGCTCTAAAATGATGAACTTACAAAACTTATTATGAGAATTGTTAAGACCTGATGACTTTGCTATTGGTATTCGGTAAGGAAGCAAGCAAAAAGGAATATAGTTCACCGAGTTCATCAAAGTAGTGCCCTGTTAGTCAGGACAATAAATCTCACTCTATCTAGGTATCGGTAGGGTTGGGTACCGAAAACCGGTGCCAATACGGCACCGGTACCTATATAACCGGTATGTACCGGACCGAAACAGAA
>JAQQZT010000009.1:7441337-7460687 GCA_030068275.1 Clarias platycephalus | reverse complement strand
GAAGCTGCTTTGAGGCAATGACAATTGCTAAAAGCGCTATACAAATAAAATTGAATTGAATTGAATTGAATTGAACTGTACAGGTTAATCGGTATAGGGAATGAGTGAGTGTGAGAGAGAGAGAGAGAGAGAGAGCGTGAATAACTTTTTAGGAATTACATTTAAAATTTTTGGTCACATGATTTCCTGTAATTGTGTGAATGAGCAGCTGTAGAGATGCAGTGAGGCTAGTGCATATGTCAGTTTATGTCCCATGATCATACATACTGTACATTTCAATGTCTTTTAACACTTCTTCAGAACCAAATATCAATTCATAGAATTTTACATGCTCATTCCAGAAGGATATTGCAAAAGCATTTCCCAAAATGTTGATTATTGATTCATTTATAAAGATGCATGGTATTTTATTGATTAAATAAGGAGGAAATTATTTTATAACAACCGTACCTGTAAGTTAGGGTTTTTCTGAAAGTGTCTTCAGGGTGAAATAAATATTTTACTTCTCACATAAAACTCTTTTTTTTTTAAAATAACTAAAATTTGTTAGTTAGATTCTGTTATATCTGTTTTGTTAACAATACCCTATTCACCTGTAGCATATTATATGGTACATTATCTTTCCTTACTTACTTCTTTCCTTCCTTAATAAATGAGTGGTCACAATTTATAATTCATGGACATAACTTATGAATGAGCGACACGATGGAATATTCGTTAGCACTGTGGCCTCGCGCCTTCAGGGTCGAGGGTTCGATTCCCACCTGTGTGCGTGGAGTTTGTATGTTCTCCTTGTGCTTGGTGGGTTGGCACAGAGTACACTGGTTCCTCCCACTGTCTAAAGAAAGGCAGATTAGGTTAACTGGCGTTCTCAAATTGCCCGTAGTTTGTGTGCGCCCTGTGATGGACTGGCACCATGAGATGGCACCATGAGACAGACTTCAGGGCCCCACAACCCTGTACAGGATAAGTGGTGTAGAAAAAAAAGTGAGTGAGTGAGTAAACTTGTGAATTATGACCTCCTTTTCAGGTAAAAATTTTGCGGTATGTACGGTATGACACTTGACGGACACCCTTATCCAGAGCGACTTGCATTTTCGTTATACATCTGAGCAGTTGAGAGTTAAAGGGCCTTGCTCAGGAGTGGAACAGCAGCAACTTGGTGGTGCTGGGGTTTGAACCCTGGACCTCCCAAACCATAATCCAGCACCTTAACCACTGAACAACCCCTGCCTCTTTGTCTGTTCCTGGCCTATTTAAGTGTGGGAAACAGATAATTAAACTGTGACATGGGAATAAAGTGTGATCAGTGTATTGTGCCCTAAAATGGAGTTTGTGTGCAGTAGACAGCAGAGCATCACTAAATGATGGACCACATTCTGGATACAGACCGAGTGACAGTTCTCTTCGAACTGATGAATAGGAATAATTAATACATCAGCAATCTATTGTTTTTTTTCCCTTTATGGTCGACGCGGCTATACGTGTCACTCAACAGTCCCAAACAACGCAGTAGTTTACATGTACATACTGTGCAGAAGAAACAGAAATGAAAGCGCGACACAGCATGGCTTACTCCAAGAAGGAAAGTAGACTATAAAAACTGAACGTTTAAAGATGAATGAACAGGTCAATATATATAAAGTTTAAAACCAGTTTGTCTCATACAGTCTAAAACCATGGTGATAATATAAAGCAGTATGTGAAGCACCACTATGAGAAAAAACATCGCAGCAGTCCATACAAATACAAGAAAATAGAGAACGCCATTAAAGATCAAACTGTCCACATGTTAAACATAGTTTAAATATTACTGGAATGGTATAGATTTTTTTAATTGCCTATTTTTTTGTTAAAGTTACAATGACTGCATATAGAGCTAGAGAGATAGATCCGAATACTAACACGAAAATATAATTTTGACTTCGGCTCAAAAGAAAAAAGACAAATTACTGACTGGACCTAATTAAATTTTAATTCAGGACCCCTGGTGTAGAGTATCCACCAGGATCCAGGCACTTGGGAGAAAAAGCTGCTCACTTCTGCTTGGGATAAAATATAGACACTGGAAATGTCTACAATCTTCTTCTTAGTTGTGCATGCGTTTGTTTTAAATAATATTTTGATTTATGTGAAGAAGGTACAAATAACAATAGATATCTCAGATCTAGACTGACTCTTCTTATCTTCCTCAGGCCTTGAACTTGAACTAACTCTGACGTGCCGTCAGACACACAGAGAAAAGAAAGAGACGACACGCAAACAGCGACTCCCATCTCCAACCCAAACAACTGACGTTATTTGTTTCCTGATAGCGATTTCTGCCTTATGGTTAAAGTACCTGTGATATGTTATGGTTAGTGTGATTTTCTTTAAAATAATAAAACCTTTCTGTAGGAACTTCACTAACCTTAGCTATCCGCCTAACCATCACGATACCGACACAAATATCTAAGAAACAGCTTCGAAAATACAGTGGTACACACAACTTCGCTAGTCATGATAAATATCATCGACATGTTTTATACTTAACGTTACAAGACAATAGACATCGAACTAATGCGAATAAATAAAAAAAACAGTCATAATGTCTTACCTTGTGAATTAGACACCGCCCCACCCCAAGAAGTGAAGGAATGCTATGTGCTGCATCACATGGGTTTGTTCCGTTAGTCTTCTCTCTCTCTCACTCTCTCACACACACACACGTTAAGTTACACACCCTGGGTTAGTAACACAGCCTGTGACACTAGCTAGCAGTAGCAGCCAAGCTAGCCCTCCTTCTTTTCACGCCCAAACAAGGCTGGCCCTAGCATAACTAGCATAATATAATATGGCGCAGTAACTTTGTCCCAGATACCAGATTTTAACCTTAGTTTAAATTAAATAATCAAGACATAAAGAGTTTACCTTTGAGAGAACGCCATACAACGTCTGTGTTTGCTCTTTCTTTCATTAAAACTGTTTCCAGCTAAATTAGCCACCTAGCATGATGATGAATAACATCAGCGCGAGGCGTTGCTATGGCAACTGGCGAGCCGCCCGCACGAGACTGAGGGAGGAACGTGTAATGCTCCCAACTGCGTCTGTGCTGAGCTTCAGTACTTCAATACATTTACAAACTTGTTTCATAAAATTGTTCCTTTTAAGCAACGTTTATGTGACATGTGAGATGATGGAGGGATTTAAATCTGAGGTCACTGGCCGCCTCTAGTGGTAGACAGACCGAAAAATGTCATGCACACGAGGGTTTAGTCGTATTTGTTCGACTGGATTATAGTTTTACATGGGCGGCTTAGTGGTTAGCATTGTCGCCTTGCATCTCCAGGGTCTAGGTTTGATTCCCGCCTTGGATCTGTGTGTGTAGTTTGCATGTTCTCCCCGTGCTTGGTGGGTTTCCTCCGGGTACTCTGGTTTCCTCAAACAGTCCAAATACATGATTAGGCTAACTGGTGTTACCAAATAGCCCATAGAGTGTGCATGTGGCACCCACCTCCTGGGATAGGTAATTTTCATTGCCTATAGGCTCACCCTGGCCATCGTTGCACTCATCCCAAGTCAAGTTAAATGGCTTTTATTGTCA
Organism: Clarias platycephalus; assembly: GCA_030068275.1. NCBI lineage: Eukaryota > Metazoa > Chordata > Actinopteri > Siluriformes > Clariidae > Clarias > Clarias platycephalus. The sequence continues at coordinate 7,457,104 of JAQQZT010000009.1, read as the reverse complement.
TCCCCCTTATAACTTAAACACATTAGAATGGAATACTGTCTGTTTAGGACAATGCAGCACATAATGAAGTAGGCCAATACACAGGAATGAACAAGATTGTGAAACCAAACATACAATATACACACCAGACGATAAATACACAGGAATTACTAGACAGGACAATAGAACACTACCACATGGAACAAAGCCAGTGCAGATATAATTTGTACCATTATGTAGAGATAATTGTGACTTATAAATAAACAAGTGACTTACTTAGGTGTTGGTAGTACCTAACAGCCAACAATTGATTCAGTGTTCCTTGGGATCAATTCTACTAAACTCTTGAGTTGAGCAGGAGATAATTTTTTCAAATAATCTTGGTGGTGCAGAGCTTCTTCTTCAGTAACTCACCATTTCAACATGCATTATCATATTAATGAGAAACTCAACCATGCAAATCTCCAAGATAATGTTTTTTACACAATGATGTTGGCAGGTTATGAAAGTTAAAGCTCTGGAAGCTGATCTGTTTGACCATAGTGTACAGATGAGAAAGATAGATAGACATATAGACTAAAACACTGGTGCATCACGCTCTCTAGAAAGAAGAAAATGAAAAATCACATTGAAGTATAAATTAATAACTCAGTCGCTCATCTATACCACCCACTTTAGCCTTGATACAGGGTTGCGGGGGCCAGCACACTTAGGCACATATACAAACAGCAGATAATTTGGGAACGCCAATTAGTCTAATCTGCATGTCTTTGGACTTGTGGGAGGAAACCAGAGCACCACCAAGCATGAGGAGAACATGCAAACTCCAAAGGACACAAACCTAAGGGAATCGAACCCAGACTCTGGAGGTGCAAGACTAAAGGTTAAATTAGTTGAAAAAAATAATAATAAATCAACACAGATCAAGGTTAGATCATATATTGATTGTGAATTTGCAAGTGCTTCATAGTGGATTCTCATAGATAATGCATAAAGGGTCCATGCATTTAATGCTGCATTAATTCCCAAATATCAGCTGAAAGTTTCTGTGATCCATCCAGCACATCTAAGTTAGGTGTAATGTCTAATACCTGTAGCCTGTCTTCAGTTTGGGCTGGACATTTCTGCCCCGTGTGGTTGCTTTAAGTCGAGTGTGAACGTGTATGAGGTGGGCGTTCCGTGCTGATCTCCTCCACAGGCTGCAATGACACTCATTACGCAGTCCGATATGAGTCACTAAAATATGTCGGATCCATGTCTTTATAGAGGAGCTTTCAAATCGGAAAGGACGAGAGAACAAAGCTGTATTTTTTTGCCGTGTGTTTGGAGGCGGCAGTGGATGGAAGAAGGTAAGATGGATTTCAGACGTTCTGTTTTGTCCACCCCCTTGCAATCAACAATACGCACAGTATTATGCATATCCTATCAGCCCTTTGATTATTTGATTACGATTATTTCCATTGCCAGATGTTGGAATCCAGCTGATTATTACCGAGGGACACGCATAATCGAGCGTTTTTATTTATTTATTTATTTTTATTCAATATGAATTCATCTATTGTGCTCCTAGCATACACTGTGTACTCATGCTTGTTATTTCCCTACATTCTGTAAAATATAAAATTCATAATTCTGAAATATTTCCCCCCCTATTAAACCATGCATGCACATAATAGGTAGATCCACAAGCATTAAATTAAAAGGTCAACATGTTTTGATGTTTATTCCTAAGCATTGGACTGCAGGAAAAAATAATTTAAAAAAAGCAAAACCTGTCCAGCAGCACAGAATAAAATAACAGAACTGATTCTAATAAAAGCTGTGTTTATATAGAGTATACTGTTATATCACAATACATTATTTCCACTTCCATTCTACTAATGATCGGAAGGAATGTGATCTTATAACTCATCCGGGGATACTTAACTGCTCAATGGTGATTTGATTGTTCTGAGAGATGCACTTTGAGACTCACCCATCCCCAAATTATTATTATTATTATTATTATTTCCTGGAAGAGCATTACATAAGTAATGTAAATTACAAAATATGCACAGCACCTACAGAAAACACAGGACAGTCTTCATGAAGACAAGAAGATCTACTCTGTCACGCTCATGGAAATTAAGTGATTAACAAATGGAGCAGCTGATCAATCATGTCAGTAGAGCTTTTATTTTTATTTTTATTTTTTTTTTAGATGATGACCTTTAATCAAAATGCTGTGAGTAATGGGCCTAAATTGATTTTCCACTTGTTTTTCAATGTGTTCAAAAGCACAGATATTGCTGCATGTATTATGAGGTTTGTGAAAGCAAAACGAAAGTGCACACAATCAGAGTGTGTGTTAGAGTGTGTGCAAGCAGGGGTCAATGCAAAGACATTGGTGATGAACAAAGAAGGAAGAATGATAGGCAATGATAGGTATAATATAGTCTTCATAAAAATAGTACAGCACAGCAGGGTGTAAATAGACAAATCAATCAAGAATTAAACACAGAACAGGGTGAACACAATAGAACAACTAGGCAATTCCTGGACAGAGGTAGAGACAGAACCATAACAGAATCAAAGACACATGACAAAATAAACAAAGACACGTGATAGTGACATTAAGATCGGGTTTTAATTAAAACAAATTTTTTTTTTACTTCTATAATGCTTATTTCCTTATGTTTTCACAGAACCCCACTAACAATCATTGCAGATGGCGTTTATGTCTAGATTCTCCCGATCACGAAGCAATTCAAGATCCCCTAACAGGAGGGATTCCGAAAGAGGGTCTCCTGCGTTGAGCATTTCTGAACTCGAGCGTCTCCTGTACACTGGAAAGACAGCTTGTAATCATGCCGATGAGGTTTGGCCAAGACTCTACATTGGAGACCAGTGAGTAGTTAACTCTTTCCAAATTTTAGAAAGTAACAGTCTTGGATATAAACTTCAGACATCATAGCTTTACATTTGCAGACATGGATAATGTCGTAGAATATCATGATGTACAGTATAACACTACATTATTTGACACGTTCACCTGTTTTATTAAAAATATTTCAGGGACATTGCCTCGAACCGCCAAGAACTTACAAAACTTGGGATCACGCACATCCTAAACTGTGCACAGAGCAAATGGCGGGGTGGTGCAGAGTACTATGAGGGAATGAATATCACCTACCATGGCATCGAGGCCCATGACTCTCCCTCCTTCGACATGAGTGTCAACTTCTACCCTGCTGCAGAATTCATTCACAAGGCTCTCACCATGGGAGGTAAGGCAGAACATCGATTAACATGACAGCATTTTCGTAGTAACTACATTATCAATAATAGTTGATTAATCTCCTGCGATCCCATCCACATTTCAGGTAACTCAATGTTGGGGTCATGATGTCCCCGCGGTTGGGAACCTGCAATATGTGGTAATGAGTTTTTCTATTTATATAGTCTATATTTGTCTTTATAGGAAAGGTGCTTGTCCACTGCGCAGTAGGGGTGAGTCGCTCAGCTACTCTGGTGTTGGCGTACCTTATGATTCGACAGAACATGACCCTAGTAGAAGCCATTAAGACAGTCAAGGATCACAGAGGCGTCACCCCTAACCGAGGCTTCCTCCGGCAGCTCAGTGGCCTGGACAGCATTCTACGCGCCAGTCGAAAGACAACCTGAATCCACTGGTAAACTCTGGACTCCCACTTCAGACACATTGCCTTGGCCAATGTGTGTACATGTACAGTATTACCATCACTCACACTGTTGTTCTGTGATCAGTAGAAATGCCTTACTACATTAAGACCTCTTGAGGTGTGCATACTGCCTTATTCAGCGTTGACCCTGACATTCTGCTCAAATGACCAGATCACTGACCATCTTTAACCAGTTTGGATTTCACTTTTCTTGAAGTGGGCTTGTATAAGTATTTACCCCATTGAAGCTCTGTGCAGTGTTACAATCCCAAATGAGACAAATTAGGATTACTGTCAGAATGTTATGAGTATAATTCACAGAAATTGTAAAGACCGTGATTGCAGACATATTCAGGTTATTCCTGTCAAACCAGATGGCATTATGAGTACTGTAATATAATTATCTGAATTTGAGTTGGCTTAGTGGTTAGCACTGTCGCCTTACACCTCCAGGATCCAGGTTCAATTCCCACCTGGGGTCTGTGTGCATGGAGTTTGCATGTTCTCCTCGTTTCCTCCCACCAGACATTTGGCAGATTAGGTTAATTGGTGTTCCCAGATTGCCTGTGATGTGTAGAAGAGCGTGATGGATTGGCACCCCCTCCAGGGATAGGCTCCATATATTGTATGGATATAAATACTAATAAATGAGTAAATACTCATACAAGCCACTGTAAGTCAATTTCCAAAGCAAACAAGAAACAGTGAATGAATTGTTGGTGCATATCCAGCTATAGTTCTATGCTTTGAGTAGCTTTGCTTAATATTGGGGGGAAAAAGCTTCTGATCTTTTTTTTGGCTGGTTATCAGAGTGAGTCTGATATAACTGTATTCAAAGAAATGCAATTACTATTAAAGAGACCCAGTACGTTCGAGTTGCTTCAAACAACATATCTGACAATAAGCTGCTTATTCTAAGCTGCTTTTCTTAATTATTATCAATATTATGACCTCATATGTAATGACAGAATATTTACACTGAATTTACGCAGCCATATTGTGTTAGGCAGCTCTTCATGTAGCAGTGATTTGGCCCCTTTTCTATGAGTTCCTGCAATATAACAGATCTGCAGTAACACCTAGCATGTCTTTGAAGCATCTCTTTCTACATTCATTTATGATAATAAGCATTCATGTTTTAAACCAAATCTACCAAAAAATGTAAATTATCAATGAATTTTACAATACCAATCATTCTGTCCATTTACAGTTACATGTGTCCTGCCTTAACAGATGGTACTATTAGGTATTTATTGTAATATTAAGTATTAGACGATTATTATTATTATTATTATTAGATGGTGTTTGTACATGAAAGTGTTATTCTGTGAATTACCTAAAAGAAGAAAAAAAAGTCTTTAATGTACGATTTTAGTGTATTGTTTGTAAGTTTGTAATACAAATTTTTGAAATCGGGACCACACAAACTTCAAGACGTAGAACAATACTGCACACCAAATTGTGTCTTATGAATAGTTTCTCTGCATTCTTTAAGATCTTAGAGAGAAACAGATTTCATAGAGTAGTGGTTATACTCTGTGTGTATGTGTATACATATACAAACGTAGGTATTTTTTAATCCATGAGTGATAAATACCTCAATAGTGTCAGTATTTATAACATGCTGCATCAGTAACCACCAAGCCATAACCGTGTGGTGTGAATATCCTGGGCGTGATACCAAGATGTTAGCTTTAGAAACGTGATTATACAGTATTTTGATTTAAAGTGTCTTGTGAATGGTTCTGTAACATTGTCCGTGACATTTATTGTATTGTGGCACAGAATCTACGACTTCAAAATCAACTTTGACGATTTTTATGATTCAAGTGACAGACTCTACATTATAACTCGTATCATAAACTTCAAGCGTTCCCTTCATGAATATCATCGTACCGCAGCTAAGTACTGTTATAAATGATTACGAAATACCAGCAACATCTGTCAGACCACACTGCCCATATTGTTAATGAGGACACCCTCAGTGTAAAACCATTCATCTGATTCATCGAAATTTGACTCTAACAGAAATCAGATGTAATCAGTTTTAAAAAAAATATTGTACATTGATAGAGATGGATAAAGTAAAAAAAATGATTTGTGCACTGCATTTCCTTTTTTCTTTGCATTTCATAGTTGCAATTGGTTATGATGTACATAAACCAATATGAAAATATTGTGTACTCCAACAATCTAAAATTTCTGATTTACTAATATTTATGTTGTATTTCATATTTTGTGCTCACTTTTCTGTATCCTACCATTATAATGGACCCTGGTTATATCTATACTTGAATTTTTTTCAGCATATTTTTTTTAATTCCTCAGTCTATGAAATTAAATTGAAAAATAAAAAGAAGGCCAAATGCAATTTGTTGCTTGGGTATCATTTCAGACACATTTTTTTGTTATGTTTATATTTATTTAAGAATGATTTGCTACATTCAATGATGTTTCTTATGTCATAACAGCAAAAAAAATACAGCAAATTCTAATTCATGATGGGACTCGTGATGAAATTTCTCATGAATGAAGGTGTAAAATAAATCGACATTTACAGAAGACATCAAGCACAGTACGGTGGTGAGACCCTTAGTGACCGCAAAACATTTGAATGGAGCAAACATTTTAAAGAAGGCCATATGATCATGAATGACAATCCCTGGCTGAAGTGACATGGAGCCCCCTGCAGTCTTTCCTGTGAACATTCAGCACATGGAACACCCGATCCTTGAAACTCTGTGGATAACTTATAGAACTTGTGGAGATAGAAGCACCTGTCTTTGGGAACTGTAAACATAATCGTTCACAAGCAACACTTACACATTAAACGGGAGTTATTGCCACATCCCCCGTACAGTCCTGACCTCACTCCAAGGCATTTCCACATGTTTGGGCCATTAAAGGTGTTCCTGGGAGGCCAGCGTTTCAGCCGTGAAGTAAGCCGTCTGATCATGGCTCTGGTGTACTGAGAAAACTTTCTATCTTGATGATATCCAAGCATTAATTTCATAAGCGGGGGATTATATAGAGAAATAAAGGAATTTTTTAGTCTCATAACTGTCATCTGTTATTCTGCATAACCAAAAGTCCCAGTTTGACTTGAATGTCCTTCATATTATCAGATAGACAGAACCTTTTTACCCTCTCTTCCAAGTTGTCTTTTAAAAATCCTTGCAGAATTATTTTCACCAGTAAATATAAAGAAATACTTTCAAATTAGTATATTGCATATATTTGTCTTCATAATCTGTTCTAATGCCTTTGGGTGATTTCTTGTTTCTTGTGAGTTCTGTGTAATAGTAATGTAATACTGTACAGTAATTTGCTTCACCCAATAAGCAACCTGTGAAACCGCTCACGGCGCTCGCCAAAGGGACACAAATATCCAGTCAGTATACAACAGATGGCAATTATTTCCAGATAGCAGCTGAGAGACCTTACTGGACACAGGGCTCACCTCCGCCCATTCTTATCTGTTAAAGTAGATCAAAGTTATTGGTTGTATTAAAATGCCACTGAATTCTGTATTGAATTCTTCAGATCACAAGAAAATCCGATCTTGATCTCGACTCTAGGAGGAGGGTTAGACTAGATTCTCGAGTATACAGTAGCAGTGGGGATTTGCCCTTTCAGTCACATAAGCAGGCAGTGATGGTACCCGCATAATCATCATTCATCACAAATGTGTATGGTGGAGTTAAACTCAGGGCCCTTGGCAAATTATGTCTTGCTTTGTATACAGGGGCATTGTCGTGGAAGAACAGGTCCGGGCACATTCATGTCTTGTTAATGGAAATTGTAAAAAAATTTTGCAAATACATTGTGTACAATTGTTTATAGAAGACCCACATATGGGAGGGACAGTCAAGTAACCATAAACCTTTGGCCATATAGTGTATAAAAAAATTACCCTTATTTCTTGGACAGAAAAATTATCAAGACTCAGTTCTGGCCCAACTCTACTACATTCATCTGGTCCAAATACTGCAGGGAATGATGGCGTTCCACTTCCAGTTGTTAAATGCCAAAGGCACACCAGACAAATTATTGCATATTTATAGAATCTAATATTTTTTAAATCAACACTTGATTACAAAAATTTACTTGAGTAACTGAACATTTAAAGCACAAAGGAGCCTATCCCAGGAGACTTTGTGTACGAGGCGGGTATACCCTGGACAGGGTGCCAGTCTATCATAGGGCACACACTTTTGACAATTTGGGAATGACAATATCCTAATCTGCTATTTTTTAGGGAAGGAAGGAAATCAGAGTCACCGGAGAATTCTGGTAGAAATCGAACACAACTTGAACCCTCAATCCTGGAGATGCAAGGTGACAGTGCTAACCACTACGCAACCATGCCGTCCTATTATTATTATTATTATTATTATTATTATTATTATTAATTACTTTGCTGCAAGTGGGCCAACAGGGCCACAATTTTTTCCAGACATGGCCTACATCCAGGTGCTGTCTGGGATTCTCTCTTTGTATGTTTACACTTAGATTCAATTATACGTTTTTATACGTTCTTATATTAATGTGACAATCCTGATTTTGATCTAATCGATGGTCAAATCAAAACAGTTTCATGCATCTTTGTATACTTGCACTGCACTACATGGGAGATAATATACTGTACACAGAAGCATGGGGAAATTATTTCTGTAGTGCACAAGTCTACCAGCAGGGGTCGCCTATTGCACGTTTGTGTGTGTGTGTGTGTGTGTGTGTGTGTGTGCACGCGCCATGGCCATGGCCAGAGTTGTAAACAGTTTTTTCCCCTTACATATTACACCAAAGCGTATTCATTTTACGTAACATTTTAATTATTATTCTCTTTACCTTATTTACCAAATATGTGTAACATAATCTCCAACTGAAACTCCTCTGTAACTGAGTTTACTGGGATAACTAACCATCTAACTAGCTGTTTGGCTAGTAGTCGCTTCTACAAACATTTGTGAAAGAGCTCACTGAATTCCAGCATGTTGCCGTGATAGGACGCCACCTGTGCAATAAGTCCAGTCGTAATATTTCCTCACTACTAAATATTCAACAGTCAACTGTTAGTGGTATTATAACAACGTGCAAGCGATTGGGAACGACAGCAACTCAGCCACAAAGTGGAATTTAGGCTATGTAAAATCACAGAGCGGGGTCAGCGGATGCTGAGACACAGTGCACAGAGGTCGCCAACTTTCTGCAGAATCAATTGCTACAGACCTCCGAACTTCATGTGGCCTTCAGATTAGCTCAAGTTATGGTGTGGGGCTGTTTTTCAGGAGTTGGGCTCGGCCCCTTACTTCCAGTGATAGAAACTCTTAATGCTTCAGCATACCAAGACATTTTGGACAAAGTCATGCTCCCAACTAAATGGTAACAGTTTGGGGACGGTCCCTTCCTTTTCCAACATGACACACCAGTGCACAAAACAAGGTCCATAAAAAAACATTAATGATTGAGTTTAGTTTGGAAGAACTTCAAACTTGTTTGGCCTGCACAGAGTCCTGACCTCAACCCAATAGAACACCTTTGGAATGAATTAGAGCGGAGACTGCGAGGCAGGCCTTCACATCCAACATTAATGTCTGACCTCACAAATATGCTTCTGGAAGAATGGTCAAAAATTTCCATAAACACACTCCTAAACCTTGTGGAAAGCCTTCATAGAAGAGTTGAAGCTGGTATAGCTGAAATGGATGGGCCAACATCATATTACACCGTATGGATTAAGAATTGAATGTTACTTAAATTCATATGCATGTGAAGGCAGGCGAGCGAATACTTTTGGCAATATAGTGTATATTTGCATGTGTTCTACTGTATCTGTTTTATACATCAAGACTTCTCCTTAATCATGTGCCTTTGTGGATATTTAACATGCAGACTGGCTTTAATTGCCTTTATATCCCTATTAAGATATTTGGATTTAAAGTAATTGAGTTCTATTCAACCTAAAATATTCTACAATAGTCCAGACTAACTCACTGAATCTGTAATCTTAATCTGTAAGTTACTGAATGTTGTGTAATTACTGTGTATAGTGTTTTGTCTACAACATATGTACACTGTTTTAGGTTGGTCCGTACTCTGAGAGCTACAAACAGCCGGAATCAAATTCCTTGTGTGTGTCAGCATACTTGGAGAATAAAACCTGATTCTGATCCTAATCCTAATACTATTAGGAGTGGATTATTGCTTATTATAAATGCAGTGAATATACATTGTCTTATTCACAAACTGTCCAAATAAACAGATAAACATTTATTATACAGTTCTCTGGTACATATAAAAATGAACAAAATATAACTTTACAGATTTAAGCATTTACAAGTGTGTCTTTAAATATTCTTCATTATGAAAAAGAAAAATACATTCACAGTTGCACTCCACCTTGTGTTCTGAAATGAATTACAAAACAGAAAGGGGGATGCTTCATTAAAAAATAAAAAATTCAAATATGTGATGAACAGTTCATCAGCAGTCCGTGTGGCTCAAATTGACATTGTTCACTGTGAGCTGAAGTACTGGTGAGAGTACGGCTGGTATGGCTGCATAAGGGCCGGATTACTAGGTGCCACTGAAAGACCCTGGGGGCATCTGTACTGGTAGAGGGCGCTGGCAGACAGGGTGGGCACAACAGAAGGGCTGTAATGGATATTGGGTGGGCACATGTAGGGACTCGCGCTCTCTTGTGCTGGGTAGTAACTTGGGTATGGTGCTGGTCTGAAGGACTGCAGGTCGGGGTATGGCATGAACTGTGATGCCACATTGGCCTGGCAGGCATGTGCAAGGGCGTCCTGCACTGTCCTCTTCAGCTTCATTCGTCTGTTCTGAAACCAGTTCCTGATCTGTTGGAAGACATAATAGTTGTTAGTCTCTTCATAATGACCAATGTGTTAGTGTAGCAATATTATTTTAGTAAGAATTTACTATAATATGTTAGTAAAGAACAAAATGACATGATAATGTAATGAAGGCAGATTCTGAGCCTAAATGTATTATTTCCTCATAGCACTATAGTATCAGGTTCAATAGTACAACTATTCCTTTAACGCAAAACTGCTCACCTGTTTATCTGAGAGACTGAGCCTCTTGCACAGCTCGGCTTTGTCCTGAGCTCCGAGATAAGCGTTCCTCTTGAATGCTCTCTCTAAACTGTCGATTTGCTCAGCTGTGAAGGCTGTTCTGGCTCGCCGCCCTGTACCAGGGGAGGTTGAAGGTGCTGGCTCCTTGGTGACCATGGGTGAGAGAGAACGCCCGCCTTCGCTTTCATACCCGGATGTTTCCTCTTCCTCTGTCCCACTGCTAAAGCCTAGCTCTGGTGCTGCAATAGAGAAAATGCAGAAAGGAAGTTGACTGGACCATTTTAATCTCTGTATAGTATCAAGTTGATTGAACTAAAGATTTGAAAAGGTTAATTCAGATAACTTGCTTACACATTTTCAAGGATCAATGAACTACTACAGATATTTCACACATTTTTACTTCTTCAAAATGCTCAAGCTTTTAATGTTCTCTTCCAAAATAGATTAAAATCACATTTTAATCAATGCAGAGATCAGGTATGGTGAATGAAAATGGCTAAATAATGTTTTAAAAAGCTTTTTGTCTTGCCTTGATATTGTCAACAGTTTAACAATTTTAATGCATAGCTATAGATTTGACCATGATTGTAATGAATTAGGATCTTACCATGCTGGTGGTTCTCAGTGGTAGAGACAGTGTCTTTCTTTGGAGCAGTAATAAAGTTTGGTGCTGGCCCCACTGGCTCAGACTGGATCTGCTGGGCTTCCATCTTATCCACTCTCCTGCTGTAGAAACCAGGGAGAGTTTCTGGAATAGTACCAGATGTGCTGGCTCTATCAGAGGCCATGGAGATGCAGGAGCTGGAACGGCTCACTGCACCAGGGCTTGATGGAGTACTAGCACTGCACTGGCTGCTTTGGGAGAGCCATTCGACTGAAAAGTGTCCCTTCATCATTCCAAATCTGGTCCAGCCAATAACAAATATATCCAAGAATTGAAAAAAGGTTTTTTTTTTTTTTTTTTTTAAATGCTTCTTTCTGCTAAGATTCTTGATGGTTCAGGGTCTGGATCCCCAAGCAGAAGAGTTCTCTAGAGGACGGAGTCCTGAGCCTGAGTGAATGAGGTAGCGTACTGTTTGTCTTCGGATAGGTGATAACCACCTCCAGTGCAGGTCTTGGGGTATTTATAGGGCTAATCCTAGCTCATTTACAATTGACTATAGGCCAGGATCAAAGGAAACATCCTCCCTACTCCGCTCCCCACCCCTTGAGTTTTCACAAGTGTGGTAATTAAGACGTCTCAATCGCCTCTGAATGAGCCCATTAATTCCTGGCTCCAGTAAGTCTGGTGATGCACCAAGATCCCCCTCCCGACTTTCAAAACCATCTCTGATCCTGTCTCCTCTCTGATCGTAGAACGTCTGTCTGTGTTTATATATACTCAAAATTTCATAAGTGTAGAGATGACAACTGAACTCCATTGTTAAAAACTGGACAAACAGTAGCTCTTCGAACGAAGTATGGCTGATTAATGTTCATTCAAGCTATGTTGAGATTTGTCAGGTAAATAAATATCATTCTGAATATCGATTATAAACGTCTGCGAACACAGGCAATGGCAAACATTTAATTCGGCTAGGCAGTTTATTAACAAATAGAATCTGTAGTTAAATAAAAAAAAAATAAAAAAAATAAATAAATAAAAAAAAATATATATATATATATATATTTTATAATTGTAAATTATATACAACACATTTGTTGGTTTTTAAAAATTATTAATTGATAATTAATAATTACATTAGTTTGGTTTATTTTGTTTTATGTGTGTGAGTGTTTGTGTTTGGTTGCATTTTTCATTGTGTTACACTGAAGCATCTACCTGTACCTCGATATTAGTATATTGAGTTAGATATGTATTGATATATTATGTAAATGATTAATAAACTTGATTTCTAAAACATTTGTATATCTTCTCTATTTACACTGTTTGGTTCTTTTCTCAAATGCACCATAAATACCCGATGGAACAATGATAATAGGATGACAATGAATTGATCATTGAATAGCCAATAATCTAAATTAATATATTTGAAGACAATCATACCTGTTATCATGCACACACTCATAGACATACATGCACATTGTGAGTTATCCATTGCAATAGGTAATACTTCATTTAAAGTACTTGCATTGAATTTCTATGGCATATTACTTGTTGTTAAATAATAATGGTATACAAATAAATAATAGTGTATTATTACATTAAATAATCTCAAAATGTAATCAGATCAGATTATGTATTAGGGATCATCCTGTAGTTTCACAAAGACAGAAATACACACACCCCCGATCACACAAACACACAGTGAGTAGCTGTAAACGTGCCTCATTGGCCCCTGGTATTGGTATCAAAGCTCACTGCTGCTTTGAAGTGCCAGTAAGTGGTTAATGGCCGATTACAGAACACTACACGTAATACCCAGACAACAGTCTGGCCCAATTCGACCTCTCATCCAGATAAACACAGGCCTATTCCCTAGCCGAAAGCGAATGAACCACGGCCACTGTGGCTGACAAAAGCCCAGTAATGCCGCACTAAAGAAAAAAAACTAAACATATTATTGACTAGGATCTAAGGTGTTGCTAATCCTCAGTTATCTTGCTCAAATGTTTAATAATGGGATTAACACCATCAATCCAATTCATCATCACTAAGCCAAATATACAGTAGGTTCGACTGCAAGTTCATTGTTTGGGGTTGATTGATTTGATCCTCTTAAAATCCGACAGAAAAATACAAAGGAGAGAAAAGATGGTGCCGTGGGTGGAGATTTCAGGTGTAAGCCGGAGCCCCATGGAGAACATGTCTTCTAAGTCTGATACACTTCTTGAGATTATAAAATTATATGGGAAATAGACAAAGTCCATGTGATGTCATGTGAGTGGCGGAAATTCTGATTACATTTTAAAATCCTGAGTACAAAAACACATAAAATGCACATATGATCCATACGTATGGGTTCATATCACTACTTTAACTTTGGTATATTTTTCAGTGTTCCACTTTTTAGAGAAAGCTGACACCTGACCATCATACCCATATGTACAGATTTAGTCACCCTTATTGATATAATAATCTCCACTCTTCTGAGATTGATTTGGGAGTATTGCTATGGAGATTTGTGTTTGTTTAGCTACAGGAGCATCAGGGTGCATTAGGGTTCATCCCAAAAATCAGTTCAGTGGGGTTCAGGTTAGAACTTTGCCTTCATGGACCTTCAACAACATCATGATCGAACAGATCTGTGCCTCTGAAGGAAAATTGTAATGTTCTAACATTGTATTATACTATTAGAAATACATCATTGTGTGCTTCTAATATTGTGACAGCAGTTTGGAGAAGGTGTACATAAAATATGGGAGTGATACTCAGCCTTACACAAACTTTTCATCATATACATTGATCAGCCATAACATTATAGCCACCAAGGTTTGGGTTCCCCTTGTGTCTCCTGGGTGGTAATAGCCCCTGTGAGCATGGCTCCTCAAGGCCTCAAGGGGTGTACTGTGGTGTCTGGCAGTGGATCCTTTGGGTGCTATAGGTTGTGAGATGGAGTATCAGTAGGACAGACTTTTTGTCTGTTTTTTTTTGTTTTTTTTTTGTCATGGATGCTCAATCTGATTGGGATCTTGGGTTTGAAAGCCAAGTCAGATACCTTTCTCTTATGGCCAGGCTTTGATTTTTTTCAGTGATTTGTGCTGCATTAGTTTTTCTGTGGGATCAGACAGGACGGGATGGCCTTTGGTCCCTGTGGGTATGCGTGAGCCTTGGGTGCCCATGATCCTGTCACCAGTTTACTGGTATATTATTGATAGTCAGTGTTAATGTGTTAATGTTATGGGGTATGTGTTTTTTTTTAAATTATTATTATTACTGAAAATCATAGTCTGTTCTTTTAAACCTTAGTATATTAATAATTAAGTTCTTATATGTAATTATGACCAGGGGTTTGTTAATTGTCATTTTGACAATTTGCTAGGTTTGCTAGAATAAAGTGCTCTATAGTTCTAATAAAAAGACAATATATACATATTGTACATGTTGCAATAATGTATATTTAGTTGGATTTCTATCTTTATGGGAAAACTTAGTTGCACATTTAGGAACCCCTGACATGAAAGTCCCTGATTTGAAATAAACACTCCTGATTATGTGTGCTACATCTCAATTATTTGCCTTCTTGCAAAATTATTTACTCTTTCAAGTTAGACAGTCTGCAAAAAGGCTCCAGATTGCTCCATCATGCAAATGAACACCACCTAACTTTCTCTATTTATGACTTCAAAGGGGAGATAACTTGTTAACTCTCTCTCTCTCTCTCTCTCTCTCTCTCTCATCATATCTATGCCGGTATCTCGCTCCTGCTCTTTCAGTTAAAGGCCATAACAAAACCCAGATCTCATGCCTGTCTGTATCTGCTGCTGATCTCTTGCTGCAGGGGAGTTTCTGTACTCCCATGTGGAATGCATGGTGAGGGGGACAGTCCCCAGCTCGGTTCCAGCTTCCTCAGGTCGTCAGATGTGATAAAGAGGTGGAATGACTTTGATGTGAGGGGTAGCACAGAGAGATACCGAGAAATACAGAGAAACACAGAGAAAGACAGGGATACAGTACAGACAGCAGCTTGGTTTTATGGAGCACAGACGGGAGGAGCAGGAGACGCCATGTCCACCTCCTGTCCCCGTGATCCTGCCATCAAAGCAGTGATTACAGTCTGTATATGTGTTGTCTGCTCCTGGGTTGATCTTGAGTGGTCAGGATAATGAGACCGCTAAGCAGGTGTTTGACTAATTTCATGCAGAAAACAGTTTAGAGCTAAATCAGTGTCGTGTCGCAATATACTGGAAAGTATGACGTCATGGGATTTTTTTTTACTGATGTACAAATTGTAAGAAGCAAATGTAGGATATACCATCTCATACATAGTATATATATATATATATATATATATATATATATATATATATAGATCTATATACTATGTATGATATATATATATATATATAT
>JAQQZT010000009.1:7426806-7441237 GCA_030068275.1 Clarias platycephalus | reverse complement strand
GACATAGATAGATAGATAGATAGATAGATAGATAGATAGATAGATAGATAGATAGATAGATAGATAGATACTATGTATGATAGATACGATGTACTATGTTGTTATTTCTGTAAATCTATTACCTTTTTAACCCAGCTGTGCAGTCCTGTTAGTGTAAGGCCTTATCATTGCAATGAAAGTGTCACTCAAGCAGTGCCCCCTCCCTCCCAGTCAGCCTTTAGAGGCAGTACAGACGACAGTCTCTCAGAGTAAATGGGCTCCAACCGTGATTGCCTTTGATTCCCTTCGCTAATCCCCTTTCATCTCTAATGGGTGCTGTTTGCTGCCCTGTTAGGGACGCAAATGTATCATCCCTTCCCTGACTGGCCTGTCTTCGTCCCTGAACGTAGCGACCAAAGACACGTGGGTTTCTGTCAAGCCACCCGGAGCCGTCATATTCCACACAGGATGGAAACGCCTCCATATAGCTTTATTAGATGTGAGAGGGTAATAAGGGTAATGTTCTGCCTTACAGGGTGTGATTACATCCACATCACAGCTGGTTTTGGCTTGAAGAGATTTAGAAAAGTCTCCTTTCCAGTTCATGCTCAGTCTGCCATTTTTACGACATAAAGCAAATACTGTAGTGTAAATGTTGTTTAGTCCTCTACATTGAAATTTTATAAGAAAAGAAAAAACAACCAACAGATATTTAAATATAAATTTGAACGGTTGCAGAGAAGTATTTGCGCGTGATTGAATAATATATAGTCGAGGCTGTCTGAGATTTTACCTAAGAGGCGCATAAGAGCACCATAAGATGCATCTCCTTTAAAAATGAACTTATAACTATACACCTATTAACATATGAGAGAAAATTTTAAATGTGAAATTAGATTTTAAATTTTATACTATTTCAGTCTTTATCCTCTGGTACACTCTTTATATGAATAACTTCAGCTTTGTTTTATAAACTTTCCTTTGCTTTGTGCTGGCCCATTTCAGACAGGATGCATGTTGCTTAAAATATTATTTTTTTAAGCCAGATTGTATGCAAACCAGTGTTTGTATTGAAACTACATAATTGGATACATTTCGTTGGGGTAATTAAAAGCAGCCCATAGACCTTGTCTCCTTAGAGCTTTTCTCCAACTTTCAGTTCATCTTATAATCACATCATTTTGACTACAATACCCCCATTAACCCTCCCTTATTGATCCTAATCAGTGGGAACTTTTAAGTGGTAACCGGTGGAGCTGGTCTCGTTCTAAAACCCTATGGTTAGACAACAAAAAGAGAAGGAGGGGGTTGAAGAGACTCAGGCCATCGGCTTCGAGGTAGAATCCACTCAGACCTTCGGCCCCTGAGCTCGGCTCGAGACGACGGACACTGACTTCAAGTGCCTAATGTCTTCTGCCGGTCCCTGCTGGATTACAAAGACATCACACCATTGTCGTCTCCTATTCACAAGACTTTTGCTTTCACACTTCTGGGCTGTGAAAGAAAAAAGTGTCAAGAAGGGATTAAGACCTATTGAGCATCACTGATCCCGCCCCCCCCCCCAACCACCACCCACCATTCACACGGATCCACATTCAAAACTCCCAGTCCAGGTCGCAGAGGAGCCGAGGAACTGCTGACATGTTTGTGAATGGGGCATGAAAAGAGTGTCAGGAGAGTCTTGACTGGGGAGGGGGAGAGTTACATTTGGGGCTTTCCTTTTCCTGTTAAAAGGTGGTGTAATGAACGCTACAAGGTGCTAGGCTGTCTTTTGAAGTTCAAAGGATGTCAGTTAGGTGGCTTGCGAAAGGTGGATGGTATAGTTTATGACCGTTTTAACTGTTTCTGACTGGTTTCATGCATAAGTGAGGATCAACAAAAGTGACGAAGACTTGTTATAACATTAACTACACCTAAAACTGTCAAGATGTCATGACAAAAAGTGTGGTGGTATACATCAAATACATCACAAATAATAATAAAAAAGAGGTACAGGTTTGGGCTTCATAACTCTGAATTAAATATAAAACCATTATGGTACACACAACCACTATTTCATACAGTACAAATGCTTTTGATTTAAGAATGCATTTAAACAAACACTCATCAGAACACTGTTAGACAAATAACCATGTTAAGGTGATCATTAAAAATGTTTAGTGTTGGGAAAAAAATGGCAGTTAGAAAAAGGAGGCCAAAACATGCCAGGTGCATTTATACGTAGAAATATATGTGGCTTGACTGCAAGTGCTTACTGCACGGTAATCTGTATCACACAAATGCGGTCACATAAACAGCAGCTGCTATACAGCTCATCACCCAAGTCTGAAATCTTATAGAATATATGAACTTAAACAGGCTTTATAATGAGCAGATATTGTTCTTTTAAATGAAACAAGACTGTGTAGGGAAAAAAATATTTTATTTGTTTATACTTTTGCTAAATAATAAATACATGTACGTCAACGTTTGTCTTCCCATTTGATAGATAAAATCTGTTTTAGTATTAACAGTAGTAAAGACACTGATTCTCAACTCTTCAAAGCGTATGTAACAATTATAAAAGAATCCAATTCTCATTGAATCGTATAAAATTGATAAACAACAAGAATAATTAATAATCATCATTATTCCTCAAATCTTTCTGCAAAGTTTAAAATAAGGTGATGATGCAAGACCGGCAGAATGAACCATCAGGTGAGGTAGAGTGTAAACCTAAAGTGCATCACGCGTTCCTCTCTGAAGGTGGAATGTACTCCAGGCCCAAATGGGAGAAAATTTCCTCTTCTGAGTCTGCTCGAAAGTAACGCTGCTACAAAACACATACAGACACAGACAAGTGCAGAAGAAGAATTTAAAATGAGGAGAACTAGCAGACAAGTATATGCAAGACAACTGTTTTGTTATTAATTCTATTATTCTCATCACAATGTCAGTTTTGAACTCTAAAGATCTGAGAATAAACTACAAACATCAGGTAAAGCTATGCAATTATTCCATAACCACTTACTCAAAAAGGATTAAAGGACGGATCAAATATTCACAAATTTCCCACTAATCTCAAAAATAGGCCAATAATTAAAGCTTAGAGTTTTGCTTTAATTATTCTCTTTAGAGTCTCTTTAGTTCTGAAGCTACAAAGATGTTCACTACACACACACATTTAAATACTTCACATTAGTAATAAAAAAAAGGCAAAACTGTAACTGCTTATAACCCAAACCTGAAGTGGCAGCCATTTTAAAACTGAAACTTCTAGTTTGTATATAAACATTCAACACTTCCAGACATTTTCAAATCGTTTTATCTTAAATGGTGCTATTTAGCTAGACAATGACACCTGAAAAAAATGCAGGTGTGCATTAACGAAACTAGTGCTCTTAACATATGACTCAGAGATGACAGTTTTAGTAGAATTTGGTGAAATTTTCCATTGGACTACAATATGCTAATTCTAAAACATACACACTACCAGTCAAAAAGTTTGGACAAGCTGTCTAATTTTATGGTCTATCCTTATTTTTATTTCTTTCTACATTGTAAAACAATTCTGAAGGCGTCCAAAATCTGCAATAATCTCCTTTGAACAGTTGATATTGAGATACTCTTTAAAGCCTTCACAGCGGCTCTAATCTGAAGTGCTGTTTATTAATTGGGTTTTTGAGGCTGGTAACTCTAAATGAACTTGTCCTCTGCAGCAGAGGTGAGTTTTGGTCTTGCTTTCCTGGGATGGTCTTCATAAGAGTCAGTTTCATCATGGTGCTTGATGGGTTTT
This sequence comes from Clarias platycephalus, assembly GCA_030068275.1. Classification (NCBI taxonomy): domain Eukaryota; kingdom Metazoa; phylum Chordata; class Actinopteri; order Siluriformes; family Clariidae; genus Clarias; species Clarias platycephalus. The sequence goes on along the minus strand of JAQQZT010000009.1, from coordinate 7,437,483 downwards.
GCAAATGCACTTGACACAATACTGTTCTTGCAAGAACTATTCCATAACAGCTGACCGTCATGTCATAAAATATCAACTGATTGTTATCGTTGTTGTCATTTAATGACCTAACGCCATGTGTGTTTTTTATTGTTCTGGAAATCTCCAGTATTGATCTAGACTGTAGAAAAATAAATCCAACCTTTAAACTTTTAACTGGTACTGTATATAAGAGGGTTTATGTGCTTACTGTTTTGCTGTCGTAGAGTGCATGACTACTCAAGGACATCCCTTTCTCCTGTCCTGCCCAGCGCCTCAGCTCCCTCTCAAAGAGCTGCACAAGGAAAGTGTTTTAATACGTTAAGTTTAGTTTCCCTTAGAGGTGCATTTAACCCATAAACACTGATGCTGTTATTACTGCATTATGAAATCAGCACCATGTATGGAAGGAATCCTATCTGAGGATGGATCAACGCATCATTTGTTAGTAATCCACCTTACCTTGGACCCCGTCCAGCCTAGTGTAGCAAATGCAAACTGACTGTAGGGACTGACTACAAGATCGACTCGAACAGCTCTCCACGAGGAACCAGAGTAACTTTCTTCCTTTTTATCTGTCGTACCAGAGCTGTCCGAAGAAGCTTTAACAGCGGTATCACAGTCCACTTTGGATTGCTCAAGCCTGAATATAGAGAAGCATCTCTCAAATCGGTCCATGTTACTAGGAGGACGTGCAGGTCCATCTTTACTCTCTAGGTAAGAATTCCTAGTTGTTTTCTGGTACAAAAGCAAACCCTAGAAATGAAAATGAAAAGTAAAAAAATTAAAATAACATTAACATAACATTAAAATAACAGCTAGTATGTCATAATGGCAACATAGAATAATTAATTTAAAACATATTACATCACGGTATCTGCTCATGTCTAGTTATTCCTAAGGTCACTGTTAAGAACCCCTTTTAACAGGTTTCACATTCTTAAGAATATTTTATTTTTATACACTGCATTTTTATTTTATATAGTGCAATTCCCTTTTGTGTCTTGTTCCTATATTATCCTCCTTATGTCCACTCTATGTCTCCACTTGTGTTTCTCCACTGTCACTGTAACATCTGCTTTGCTTCTTAAAGATCTAAATCTGGATTTCAGTAAAGCTGCTTTGAGCTGTCCACATATACTGAATTTAAAAAAACTTCAATCCCGATGCTCGTGTTTTTATAGTATACTTTTTTAGTATAGATTTTAGTTTTTTTCTCTCTTCCTTGTAAATGCATGACAGCAGTTAAACATGTTTTTCGACCTCAGCCTAAAGGTCTTATAGACCAGATTGTACCTTAACAGCTTATTACATTGTTAAAGTAGCTGCACATTCAGATTAAAATCGAACATGAGACAAACCAAAGACAAGTGTTTAAGTAGGGTGTGAGTAACATTCACAACTAACATCTTTAATCTCAACTCCAGTCCCTAAAGACAACATGCCATACATAATTTAGTTTTTTCTCAGCTCCCAGCACACCTGATTTAACTAATCAACTGATTAACCTCCTTTATTGAATTAAAGCGTGTGCAAGAGAAAACCCCGATACTATGCAAGACATATTTATACTTGGCCAAAAATAAAAGTCCCTCCTTTTCAGGCAAGGCATTTTTATTTTACCTATTAGTCTATATATCTAATAGTCTTTGCTTTTTACAATCAATTGATTTCCTTTTACTGTGCTGAGTATTTCTGACGGCTTGGCAAACTTAATTTCTGGACAGCACTAAAAAAAACTTATAAATCATAAAACAACTGGTTAAACACACTAAAGAGGACGCTATTAGTTCTAATCTCAATTACAATCCGTTTTAACTTCAGCAGAAACCCAGAAAAATTACAAAATGATCCTTGACGTGATGTTGAACATATCTGACGATGTCTCTATCTATTCTACTATAGCATTATATTAATCATATTACTATTTCAGCACTGTATACAGTTGTAACTGTACATGGATTTCCTAAAATAAAAGTAAACATTTAACATAAAATCAGTGCCATTTATAATATTTCAACTGATTACCTGATCATCCAAATAGTTCACAATTTTGGGCATCAATTTTTCCTCCGCCCCCTCCTCTGGGTGTGTGATGAGAAAGTCCACATCATGGCCTGCATCCTTACCCCTTAAAAAATATAAATAAATAAAGGTACTATAAGCCACATGTATACGATTAGTGTTTTAGAGACAGCTGTGTGACTCAGTTAATCAGGATCTTGTTAAGTTTAGCATAGTGGAGCTAATGAGCTAAATCTTGTATTCTTCTCATCTCTCATTAGTCGGAAGCTGTTAATTCATTTTCTAGAACAATAGTTATGACAGAAAGTGCAATAAAATGTCTGTGTTCTAAAATCAGTCAAATAAATGTAATAATCATGAATAAGATATTAAGCGAAATAAAATTTTTATCCATGATGCAGCTGTACCTAATGCAATACAAACAAATTGTTTACACCTTCTGAATCCTCCTGTCAGTGTAATAATTGCCCCAGGCAACACAGCTTTTACCGCCTTCTCGACAATGTCACTTATGACCATAGCCTCCTTTTTAGTGACGGGTGTGTTCAGATCGTTATAATACTGGACTCCTAACAATCAGAAAGAGACAGCATATGAAAATGTTTCAAACTAAATCATTAATTGTATATTATTTAATTCCTGAACAGAATTCATTCTTTACCTGCTTGCTGTGCGTGGTTCAGCTTTTGTCCTGTGTCTATAAGGTCTAATGGGCTACGTATACCTTCCCTAAACCACCGATCTGCAGTCCTTACTCCTACACCAAAAACGCCAGTCAGTGCCTGAGGACACGGGGTAACAGATATATATATAAATTTTTTTGAATAAGAATTTTATAGCATGTATTACAAAGCATACATTAAAATATGCTAATTGCTAACCTTCATGGCTTGAAACTGCTCAGACTGTCTTGTTGACTCCACTTCACTCGAAGTGCCGTCTTCTAAAATCTCCTAAAAGAGAGACGTTCGTTTCAGCAAGAGAGCCACTTACTGTAGATAGACATGAACCTGAGATATCTCTCACCTTTATAACTCTCAGGGAATGATCACCCAAGCAGGGCAAGTCCTTCAAGTTTTCCATCGTACGCACGATATGTGGAAGTGCCTTCAAGACAGATGATGACCTTCGAAAGGCAACGCTCCTGCCTTCATTCTCACTGAATTCCGCATTCTGGGCTAAGACCTCCAGAGCTTCCTGGGAAACATATCGAGCAGCACAAAATGCAGGATTTAAAGTACATTTTTTTAAAAATCCCAGAAATTCAACATGGATGGGATGCCAGTCCCATCAGAATCCGATGAGAGAGCAAGTAACACACCACTCAGGTTTGAGCTAGATGGTACTGTAAACCACTGACTGTTTGTGGGGGCAAATTCTGAAAATAATGAAAATATAAAACAGTAAAATAATATAATATAATATAATATAATATAATATAATATACAGTGGAACCTTTGCATACAAATGCCCTCCCTTACAAAATTTTGCACAAAATTAGCATTTCCATACAACGCATTTTCAACATACGAAAAAACTAACCGAACCGAATGCAGACTAAGTTGCGTGTACGTCCGGGAGCCTTTCAAAACTTGATTGCGGCAGTGGAAACCCACGTGAAGCGAGTACACAAATTGTACGCTTTTTTTTTCAGTCATACAACTGTTTGAAACGCAGTTTGTCATTTTGGTCAGTTTTTATGTGCTTAGCACTGTCGCCTTGCACCTCCAGGGTCCGGATTTGATTCCCGAGCTTGGTGGGTTTCCCCCGGGTGCTCTGGTTTTCTCCCACATACCAAAGACTCGCAGCTTAAGCTAATTTCCCATAGAGTGTGAGTGTGTACTGTATGTGTGTGTGGCCTGTGATGGAAGTCTCCTGGGATAGGCTCCAGGTCCCCCAGTGACCCTGTATACAGGATAAATTGGTATAGATGATGAGTGAGATGAGGAAATAAAGTTAAATTGAAAAATAACCATAAGGTTATGATTATGAAACATGGAAAGTTTTGCTGTTTATTACAAACATATTGCTTAATGGTCTCTTATTTAAAAGACACGAGGCGTATGTAGGCCCTATTGTATTAGTTAGATGTAATCGATTTAGCATTTTAATCCATCTTTTGAGGGGAGATTCCTTTATTCAATTAACTGATAGGTCAGTTTTGACAGAACTGATTCATACATTTGAACAGATTTAGGCAAAGTTTTAAAAATTAAATCAACGAAAATGGGTGAATTCCTTCATGAATTTTCGATCTTCCATATTCATCCAAGAGTTAATTTTTCCCTAGAAATTACAAACAGCGTGCATCTTCTGCAAATATCCACATTTTGCATGATTATCGCTTTTACTTCTTTCGAGTTGATGGGGTATTGGTGAAATACCGCCACCTACTGGTTTGGCATGTGGAGCAGAAGATTATCGCTTAATCAATCAACAACACAAAGTTGCACAGAATTTCAGTGATTATTAGATACTTTCAGGAGTTTTCAATACAGTGGAACCTCGACATGCGAATACCCTTCCTCAAAATTTTTTCCACCTTAAAAATGGAAATTTTGCAAGAAATTTGCATCTGCATACAAAACATTTTTGGCATACAAATGAACAACATGAACCAAACGTAAAACAAACATGCGCGGATGTTCAAAACATGTTTGTGTCAGTGGAAAGCCATGGGTATTGTGTTTATTAATTTTTAATTTTTCATTGGTTACAACAATTGTGGGTTTCGAAAGAGTCAACCCACAACACCAACATTGCTTTCAGAAGGTTGTCCAAAGCTACAAGCTTTTTTCCAATTTTTTAAATATTGGTAATATTTTTTATGAGGCTGGAACAGATTATCTGCATTTACATATTTTTTATGGGAAAATTTGTATCACAATTCTAATTCTATCCTTAAGAACTTTTCTCCAGAATAAATTAAATTCATATGCTGAGGTTCCTTTTTGGGAAATATAGGTAAATCAGACACTGAATCGAAATACATTCGAAAGTCACAATACCCAAAACTCAAGTAGATTTCAATCGAATCAACCTCTGATTCACAGCTTTATCATTTAGGCTTAAAAAACATTTGGGAATGAAACGACTGACTACATTTGAGTGAGTGGAGAATTGTGCACAGTTGATTGTGCATTGTGCCAGAGTGTGTAAGATTACCAAAATTGAACCAAAATGACAGGATGTAAAGGACTCACTGTAAGGAATGAGTTGTGGTGCTTCAGTGGAGTTCTCCTCTGACAGGCGTAGCTCCTCATTATAAATACAGGAGTAAGCTCAGAGGGCTTCGGGCTGGTCTATAAAGAAAATACTCCTCATCAGTTTCACCGTAAGGGAGAGTAAAAAGCAATGCTAAGAGTCTTTTCAAACGGGGGAGTCAGTGATCAGGAAAGGAAGCATTTAATATTGTTTTTGAAAAGGACTGGCCTGGAAAGTCGACAGGGAAGCTGAGGAGAGAGACAGGCATATGGGGGGGCGGTGATGCAACTTACAGAACTTCAACTAGATGCTGAGTGTTACTGAGAGGGAAAGGAGAAAGACGAGGGTGTAGAAGTACTGGATAAAGCAGATTGAAGAGTTCAAGACACAGAACAAGTCAAGTCAAAACAAGATCGGGGAAGGCTGGACTGGAAAATCAGCTTTAAGAGACCAGGAAGACGAGGGAGAATGAGATCTACAGTTGGTGGTAATGTAACCTACTGAATCTCCAACCGCTGTTAAACAATAATGAAGGAGAAGAAGTTTCACCATAACAGATACAAGAGTTTAGCTATTACCTTTAACCTGTGTCTGTCCTGAATGGGGACAGGACTTCCTCTCGACATGCTCTCAGTCAACCAGCTGATGTCCAGAAGACTGACAGAGCTGGATGAGACTTTTCCTTCTGTTTCCTGTTTCTTAATCCAAACCTCAACCTCATCTCCTGTGTTGTTTTCAGACACCACATGTGTAGTGGAAGAGCTGCAAAGAGCAAACACTATCATGTTATAACATGTAAGGATGCTTTAGGAGGATTATTTCCTGCAGTCTACCTGTAAGACTCTTCTATCAGAAATCCTTTACTCCGAGCAAGACGCGTCAGGAAGGATTTTCTGGACGCACCCATCTTCCTTTCCACGATAAAGATAGCAACATCAGGGAATTTACACTCGGTACTGTTAGCATGACTGGCATTTTGCTCAGTAGTCACTTTCCTGCGTTTTAGGGGAATCATTATCTCTGTGACGCTCTGCTAGCCAGCTAGCTACCAACTTATTAATGATATTAGGAAAGCAACTGCTTCCGAGCCATGAAAATGTAATGAATATACAATGCTATTTGTTTGTAAGTTTGTTTGGGTGAGAGTTCACTGCGCACTCCAGAGCGACACTAAACCGGCGGAGAGCTCTCTGACAGATGACGAACAAGTGCACGCGAGGGACGTGAGGAAACCTTCAGCTGCGCATGCGCTCGAAACAGTTCCGGCTTGTGTTGCCAGATCCTCAGTTTGTGTGAAAGAACTGGAACCTGGAGACCATAAACTGGCTAAATAAATAAATAAATACTCAATCGGCAAATTAAAGTGCAAGTTAATAAAAATAAAAAAATACACATACATTGAAAATCTATCTATCTAGACTAAACCTGTTAATTATTGAATTCAGGTGTTTCAGTATCCCCAGTGAAGGGCAAATCTTAATGCTTCAGCATACCAAGACATCTTGGACAATTTCATGCTTACAACTTTGTGGAATCTGTTTGGGGAAGGCTCTTTTCAATTCCAACATGACTGTGCCCTAGTGCACAAAGCAAAAACTATAAAGACATGGTTTAATGAGTTCAGTGTGGAAGAACTTGACTGGCCCCAACACAGAGCCCTGGCCTCAACCCCATCGCGCATCTTTGGGATGAACTGGGATGAGCAGACATTGCGAGCCCGGCCTTCTCGTCGAACATCTGTGTCTGACCTCATAAATGCTCTACAGAATGAATTATTTCAAGCTTACTTTATTCCAGGATCTTTGGAGAAGCTTAAACACAGCATTCTCACATTTTATATAGCTAACTAAATAGTGCAGTAAGTGCATTAAATTAGCAGCATAAATATGAATATTTTCTTTTCTAAACAAATTCTTTTTCATTTTTGTGAAGCTGCTTTGAGACAATGACGATTGTTAAAAGCGCTATATAAATAAAATTGAATTGAATTGAATTTAATATTGGATTTAAGTTAGTGAGTTTAGACTACCTAGTGTGTCTCAAAACCATGAACACATTCTAACATATTTTTCTATAAAAACAAATTATGAAGATATAATTTCATGTTTAGCCCTAGTCACATACAGTAGCTTTAGTACTTTACCTTTACTATTTAGTAATGATATTTTTGTTTGAGAGACATTATGACAAGGGTGTTAAGTCATTTTTTTGGATAATCTCAAGCAGTATTTACACATTAACTAAGTGACATAATAGTAAAATATATTGAAATTGCTGCTTATTGTGAAAATCCAAATGCAGCACATACTTTCAGCAATTGACGTTTGACCGCCCCAATATGGCGACCACACAGACGTACATCAAATAGGAAAAGCGGTAGCTACATTTCTATATTTATGCTTTTTACAGTAATCCCTGATGGTGGTCACATCACTTTTGTTTGATGCCAACAGCTGTAATCTTTAGCCAAGTTAAAGATAGCTGTTATCTGTATTGCACAAGTTATCTTTACTGATAGTGTTTCCCCTATAATAGGTCATCAAGACCCCCTGCCAGGCCTACAGACAGGGCATTTTTTTTTTTTTTTAATCTGATACTGTCAAAGATAATTTAACAGTCAGAAGTGTAATGTGGCTACACAGTAATACCAAATAACACCACAAAGTGGCAATAAATTTTTGTTGTTGAGCTGTTAAACAATGAGCTGCAGGAGGGATGCACATGGAGTGGTGAGGAAGAAAGTGGACAACTGGGCCAATTCATCCTGCCATGTAATAAGACGTGAAAAAAAAAAAAGAATACAAACAAAGTTTACCAAGTCCTGCAAGTGCAGAGGTGGTGACAACAACTGGCAGTGGTGGACCAGCAGAGTGGGTCGACATTAGGCCATATTAAAACATTGTTTAGTAATATATGTCAACATTAGCTCAGCAGGTAATACAGAGTATAACTTCGATATTATTTGCACAGCATTTTCAACAACTGACATTCTCCTACAAATGGGCTTTAAAAGAACCTAGCAAGACTCCTACTTCAATACTCTCAATGCTCATCCATTTAGGACACCGTCCTCTTCTCCCAAGAATGGAGCCTCATGAGGGACGCACATGGAGTGTTCAGTCAATTTGTGAATTTGAAAAATTATAAAGTTGTTTTGTGACAAGGTGTATTGTAAAAACTGGCATACAAATTAAACTGATCTGACATTCAGTGTTGAGTGAGGAAGGAGCCAGCTGTCTAACCAGTATAATTGGCTTGCACAGGAGCAAGTCTTTTAACACATAACATGTCTAATTCCCCAATCCCTCACTTAGACCTACCCTCTGTTTTCCATTTGTATATTTTTTTTATGCCTGCAAGTAGACTTGGTCATTCTTTTGTCAATTTAACACTTAATATGTTTCCTCTATAATAGTACAGCCATGACATACTGCCATGCCAACGAGACCCTATGCCAGGCCAATTTCTTTGTAATGCAGTCCTATTCTACAAAGGCAAAATTCTAGTACAGAGACTACACCGTAATACCAAATGTCGCCACAAGGTGGCAGTTAATTTTTGTTTCTTGAGCTTGTCCTCTTCCACTGAGCAATGAGTTTCAGGAGCTGGACACATGGAAGGAATGGTGAGAAAATAATCTCAAATTATTTCAAATTAAAAGAAAGTGGACAACAAGACAAGAACAATAAGACGTAAAAAGTACACCTCTATATATGCTATTTCAGACCTCCATTCTACATCTAAGTATTTTTTCGCTTCATCGAAGAAAAAGATTTAATACAAAGTAAGTTTAATTGGATTGGGAGAAGTGATTGTGGGGGGGATCCATATTGTCAGTGGTTGTCCAGCAGGATGGGCAGACATTTAACCATATTAAAATCTAATTTCGAAAGTACAGTATATGCCAACATTACCTCATCAGTTATACAGACCACTCATTCAAATCAATATTATTTGTATAGCAGTTTTGATTATTAAAGTGACCAAATGTAATTCACTAATTATTTTCAATACACAGAACTTCTTTTTTATGTTTTTTTTTTTTTTTTATGATGTGTGTGTTTATTTCTTCCTAATCATAACTTTTCTCTACTTTGGTGGTACAGAAAAAAGCCTTTTTATCCAACAAAGTTCTCTTCAAATGCTCCTAAATATTACGTGAAGTACAGTAAGACAGCACCGCTTCACGTTGATCAGATATCCCAATCGTCATGATGTCTTAGGTGGCTTAGTGGTTAGCACTGTCGCTTTGCACCTCCAGGGTCTGGGTTCAATTCAATTTTATTTTTTACACTGTAAAACAAGGCAGAATGCGTCCAGAAAATGCATTAATCTCCTTTGAACAGTTGATATTGAGATGTGTCTGCTGCTTATGCTCCGGAAATTCTTCATAACGCCTCTAATCTGAGGTGCTGTTTATTAGTTGGTGATTTCTGAGGCTGGTGACTCTAAATGAACTTGTCCTCTGCAGCAGAGGTGAGTTTTGGTCTTGCTTTCCTGGGAAGGTCTTCATGAGAGTCAGTTTCATCATGGTGCTTGATGGGTTTTGCAAATGCACTTGACACAATACTGTTCTTGCAAGAACTTTTCCAGAACAACTGACCTTCATGTCATAAAATATTAACTGACTGTTATCGTTGTTGTTACGTAATCACCTAATGCCATATGTGTTGCTGTATTGTTCTAGTATGTGAATAAATCACCAAACAAAAAACAATGAATTTAAATGCGCGTCGAAACTTTTCACTCGTAGCATTGCTAGTTAACGTATTAGCGAAACAATACAGGTGCACTGTTTACAACATGGCAGGCAGTGGAGATGAGAGATTAAATAAAATAAAAAAAAGTGCTCAGCCATGCGATAAATCATCATCATCATCATCATCATCATCACTACTAGATTTTGTAGCGTTTCTGTGGGAATTCGTGCCCATTCATTCTGCAGAGCATTTATGAGGTCAGGCACTGATGTTGGATGAGAAGGCCTGGCTCACAAACTCCTTTCAAGTTCATCACAAAGGTGCTCGAAGGGTTGAGGTCAGAGCTCTGTCTGCGGGCCGGTCAGGTTCTTCCACACCGAACTCATCAAACCATGTCTTTATAGTTCTTGCTTTGTGCACTGGGGCACAGTCATGTTGGAATAAACTGTTGCCACTAGGTGCATTGTCCAAGATTGCTCTTCACTGGGGAAAAGGGGCCTGAGTGAAACACCTGAATTCAATAATGAACAATAATGAAATACTTTTGTTCATATAGTGTAATTAAACACCTTCCACCTCAGGTTACAAACTTTATGGGAGCAGTTGTCAGAGGTGGAAAGTAATGAATTACATTTACTCGCTTTACTGTAATAGAGTAGATTTTTTGTGTACTTCTACTTTTTAAAGTAGTTTTTAAAATCTGTAATTTTACTTTTACTTAAGTATGTTT
>JAQQZT010000009.1:7408569-7422386 GCA_030068275.1 Clarias platycephalus | reverse complement strand
TATATAAAAATTAATAGATGCCTACTGACCAATTGGAATGCAGAATTTCATCACGCTGTGTTAGGAATTAATTCCCTACAGGTGCATAAATAAATAAATAAATAAATAAATACATGTTACCACAGTCTCATTACAGTACGTTCTCCACAAGTTACATTTCAGTCGTATTTTTATTATACAATTAAATAAAACTATGCAAAGAGTGCCTGCTGCTGCGTAAGAGACTTCACAGGGAAATTCCAGCAATAATGTACACAATTACTAAGTTATTAACAAAGACAATGTTTGATTTCATCGGGCGTGTGTGGCATGCCGTTTCTTCATCGCCCCAGAGTTTCTTCATTCATGGGATTACCACGTTTGCCATGCTTTCTAGTAATTACAGCAGGGGGTTTTCATGAGTTTGCATGACAGAATTTGCAGAATATCCCAAAAAACACTAAAAGGAATAGTTTCGACAAAGCAAAAACTTTTCCATTTATCAAGATGAAGCCGATCAAGCATGCTTTTCTAAAAAATAATTTACAGAAGGACATCATGACAAAAATTGATTTCTTTCTAATCATAAAAAGTTTGGCTCATGTAGATTCGCAAGTGATTTTCAAATTTAATGACACTGCATGCACATACAGTACTGAACGGAAGGCTTGAGCACACTCATTTCTTCATATTTTGCTTCCAAAGAACCAGACATGCTTATAGTTTACTGCAGTATTGAGGAACAGGTCTCCAGGCTTCCTGAAGAACATTTTTTTCTCAATTTCTCAAATTTTGGGCTCTCTTTTTCTGTCCAGTCTCACCAGTTTCTCTGGAATGTTTTTAGTTTAAGCCACACAGTGACCTACAAATCATTCAAGCAAAAAAAAAAAAAAAAAAAAAAAAAGAAGTATTAGTAAACTGTTTTTGCTGAATGCTGAGTGGTTGGAACAGGCGAGAGGGGAAACGAGGTTGCTGCATAAACAGCCAGTTTTAAAATTGTATCTTTAGGCTCTTTGCAGCCTGTTGCAGTATTTATTTAATTTAATCTACATCATTTTATTTAATGTAATATGTGAAAATGAGGCGTGGCTCAGGGCTTTTACACACAACAGTACATCGTTACCAAGCGGTCGTCAAGCTCAGTATTAATTACAAAATAAATCAGCATGATGCTAAATAATCAGTGACAATGTGGTTATTTGTGGAGTGAAAGCATCAGGAAAGCAGGAAAAGTACTATGAGGTAGTCGGTTTACTTGTGTAAAGGTCGAACAAAAATGCAGTACAGTAGTTACATTTTGTGATCCCTTAATATAATCCACAGATACTGTAGTCTTGGTTTACCTTTTCATTACACTGCAACCTTCTCCACTCCACTTCATCATAATTAAAAGTCTACGCCAGATCATTTCAAATGACCCACCAACTTTTTTTTCTGCCCAGTAAATACAGATGAGCCAAACAGCATAAAAATCTGGAATGACCGACAATCGCATAGGGGTTCTGATCTCTCCAACATCAACTCGCACCAACTGCAGGATCTACCAACTTCCAACAATCTCATATTATGCATCTTTTGGCCAATTAATAGTCATTATTAGAGCTGCAATTTAAGTACACTGTCAATTGAATTACGTTTTTGAGTTTTGCTGTTTTTTTTGTTTCAGTCGAGTCAGTTGAACTAATGTTTAATTAATTTTTGTTCAAGTATTAAAAACTACTAAAAGTATCTGAGAAGCAGAGAAACGCTGTGTAACTTGTGTCGTTGATTGTTTAAATGTCATCCAATAATGTTTCCTCCTGCCAATCTAGTACTCCACACTCCAGTCTGGTAGGTGGCGCTATATGGCCGTACTGACCACTCATGCTGTAAACAGGTAGTCCCCTACTTATGAACAAGTTCTGTTCCAGGAGCACAAGTCTGATTTGTTCTTAAGTCTGACAAAGTTAGTCTTATACGCCTTTGGCAACAAATATACAACGTAAAGCATACCAATCCACTTAACCAAATATGTCGCCTTTCCCCACACTGCCATCATGTGGCCAAAAAACTTAATCGCGTCTAAGAAACTGAATCCCAAGGTGAAATTCCAGACACCATTTTGTCTCGTTTTTTTCTAAATCTTGAGCTGTTTTCCACTGTATTGGACTGTAAACTCTGATTTGTTGAGGATTTTCAAGCATGCTCCCGGACTGAATCATTAAAACTGGTGAGGCAGATTAATTTCTCCCGCACCTCCACACGCACACATTCAATATTACAAAAGACATTATACAATATAATGTCCTTAGACATTTTATCCATTCACTCACACACTGAAAATATTGTATATAATCTTAAAGGTAAAGATTTGCATCTGGTGTACTGCAGGGTTTATTTTTTGTATAATATACGTTGACTCAAATGTTCGTAAGTCGGGGACTGCCTGTACTCAAAATGTGAATCGATGCATAATCAATATAATCGCAAACCTCTAGTCACAATAAATAGAAAGTGATGTTTCCAAACCTTGGATAACACAGAGCAACAGTGAAAAAGGTTTGGTATCTGAAAGTTTCCTCAAAGATGAGCAATTTGTTAAAGCACACATTTTATGCATAAAAAAAAATATTTGAGTAGAATTTCAGAAGTATTAGTTCCTTACAGGTAGCCATACTTCTGACTTTCATACACAATCTTGTCCTTTTATTTAGATGTAATTAACTTGATATTGTGAAGTTATGTAGCCAACTTAACTCGTGATTGGTTTAGAACTGCCAGTCCATTGACGGCCCTCATTTATGCCATGAGAGGGAGTGCTGTTGTGCTGAATATCAGCGCAGCTACCACTGCCCGTGTACTGAAGCAATTACAAATCCTTGTTTAGGATGACATTATTAGAGGTGTTTGTTTTATTTTGCTGAAAGTGCTTCCGTGATTGATTTTGAATGTAGGTTTTGGCGGGCAGATTCTCTCTTTTGAGTACTGCGGACTGTAGCGACCTACTTTCACCCATGTTGGCAACCGACAGTTAGTGTAATTAATGCTCTAATTAGTGTAATGCATATAAGTTTAATGTCCCAGTGCTGTTATGCTTTAAAGCACCACTCGTGAAATGCTTCTCGCCCAATCAGGTTACTCGGTCGGAATGAACGGTTATATAGAACTCTACATAACCACTTCCTTTAGTGAATATGCATAGAATTGAAATTATCTATAATAGTGATGTAAGCAAGTGGAAAAATCAGGCTCTGGCTACGCTTCTCTTACTGGTTAGTCACACGTGCCTGGCAAAATTTGAAAAAAGCAAACTCTGTACATCAAATATGATCAACATCCAGGATAAGGACAAAAAGTGCACCATGGTATTTGGCTAAGCTACTCCTTTTTAAAATGTGCTCATTATTCATTCAAGTAGTTTAAACACATCATATGTCCATGTAATCAAACACAGTAATGATGGATGAAAACTCCGACGACGATGACGCATACATATATTTGTACACCATGAATAACAGCATTGGACATACAGTAATGACCATGTTGGGTACCAGGCAAAAAGCTGTATGCTCTGGGGCTTATTACGAAGTTCGTAACTGCCCTGTCCCTTTTTTTCCCCCTACTCCTCCAAAGCCTCCAAGAAATCTGCGATGCTCTCCACCACATAATCGGGCACAAAGTCCTTCTTCTCTGGCTCGTCACTGTCCTTGTATACCTGGGCTTGCTCGAAGGTCGAGACGCCTGTTAGCGTGAGTACTGTAGAAAGGCCACAGTTAACGCCGAAGACGATATCAGTCTCTAAGCGGTCGCCAACCATCAAAGAGCTCTCTGGGTCTAAATCGAACTGGCTGGTGATGTACTCGTACATGAAACGGCTTGGTTTGCCGATCACCGTGGCCTTCCTGCTGCTGGCGGTTTCCAAAGCTGCAGTCAAACTCCCAGAACCTATAGATGCAGAAAGAGTCAGTTATTTAGGTGTCTAAACCATTGGTTGACATTTATTCAAACGGACCTTTTGTCGTTGCTGGGTGTCCTAAATGCCTTCCACAAAAGAGCCACAACAGAGCTGGATCTTTTCTTTTGTTTTCTTTGGGCTTTGCTCTTTTATCCATGAGCTACAGCTTTCAGCTCAACAATCCTCTACAAAGATAAACACACTCAGCAAGCCAGCTACTGTATGCTCTGTATGCTACTGATGAATCAATGCAAGATGTAGAATACAAAAAAGTAAGCAAAAATAATACTCAAATCACTTTTATTAATAATAGAGCCAAACAGGTATACACCAATATTAACTTGCAACCAACATAAGGAGGATATGTGTAAAGTAAGGGAAAAAAAACATACAAAAGTCATACTGTGATAGGAAAGCAATCAAGGATGGCATGGTGCGATGCAGCTCGGCCAAGACACGCCAGCTCCCCGACTCTTACCACCCCAAAGTTTATTAGTTTCTTATAAAGTGGAAACTCTACCTTATGAATATGGCGGACTGTATGATACCCCAACAGACTGTTTTTACATTTGAAATGTTACATTTAATTTGAGGCACGACTCTTTAGTACATTTTACTGTGAGTCCAGATACTACTACTACTATTACTACTAATTATTATTAATAATAATAATAATAATAATAATATTATAATTGCATACAACGGTCACCTCAACCTGACTAATATTGAGTAGGTCCCCCCATTTGCCATCAAAACATTAACCTGTGTGTTCTGACACCTTTCTATTAGAACCAGCATTAACCTTTTCTTCTACAGTATTTGAGACGTGCATCAGTGAGCCTTGGCTACTCATGACCCTCTCACCAGTTCACCAGTTTTCCTTCCTTGAACCACTTTTGGTATGTCCTGACCACTTCAAACCCTGAACATGCCACAAGAGTTTTAGTTTTCGATCAATCACAATATAGCTGCAGTTACAATGGCATCTGGAAGTGGGTGGGATATATCACACAGCAGTGTAAGTACAGACAACTGGGTCAGAGCAACTCCAAAACTGAAGCTCTTGTGGGATGTTCCTGGTCCAAAAATGGTCCAAGGACAGGGTCATGGGTGGCCAAGGCCCGCTGATGTGCATCAGGAGTGAAGGCTGGGCTGTGTAGTCTGATCCAGTAGTAGAGCTACTATAGCTCAAATTGCTGAAATTATTAATGCTGGTTCTCATAGGAAGCTGTCGGAACACATGGGGCATTACTGTTTTGGTGACAGAAGAGGGGAAATATTTAATATTGTATCCAATGACAGAAACTTGTGTAAGTCGCTCTGGATAAGAGGTGTCTGCCAAATGCCTAAATGTAAATGTGTTAGACGGGTGGTCATATTGTTATGGCTGATGGGTGTAAGATGACAATGTTTACCACAAAACCATAAAGCTTATTATATTTATTTAGCCTCACTGTACAGGTATCTGGCAGTGCTGGGCATGATCTTTCTCCCTGAACAGACTGACATGGAGGTGGAGTCAGGGGCATTGAGGGCAAAGAGGCACAAACAAGCAGGCTGTTATAACCCAGAATTCCACACAGGCTTTCTTAACCCTATATTAGCCTTGTGCTAAAACCATGGCTTTTTTTCTTTTCTTTTATTACGATACATTATTGTGTTTGCAAAAATTTACTACTACAACCTTTAGAGGTGTTTATGAAAATCATGCAGTTACAATTGATACATCATGAAAATAGTTAGCTTGAAGTCATTCAGCACTACAGTGGAAATGACTATTGTTTGGCGTGTGTGTGTGAATGTGTGGGGAGTGGTTCAGGGTGGTTGTGCTGCGTTCAGATAGTTCTGTAGCTATCTGTAAAGGTTTGACAGCAGATGTGCCTAATATTTTTTAACAACCTTTGTTAGACAGTGTGGCAGGTCAACAACCAATAATCTTGTGTCTCACTTTGCAAACACAGTCAACTTGTGAGAAAGATTTTTCGCTACACTTTGATCCTTAGTTATTTTTCTGAGATCAGGAATGAACTGGCAACAAGCGTTAGACATCAGTTCTGCCCTGCATACGAGGTGTCCTTGTAGGCAAACAACGACTGGTCATAAAGGACAGTTTGATTCCCAATGGTAAATATTAACTTTTCCTCCATTTTCCTTTTGAACACCACATACCACACCCTGCTCTCAAGAAACATTTACATAATGTGCTTTAATTGGTTCGACACCTTAATTTTGACGTGCCAATTTTTCACACAAAAAATTTAACTCTATTGAAACAGAATGGAAAGAACCAGCATTGGCACCGTCAAAAACAGAACCATGTGACCAGGGTATTAAGACAAACATTCTCATTTTTAAAAAATAGTAGCATTAACTTTGATTCAATCCATCCGCTCTAGGCTAGACACTCGGTAGAGTGTAAAACTAGGAGCAAACTGGGTTTACTGAAAGAGAAAAAAACTAACAAAACATTTTAATATTATACTAAAGAGTTTGTAGATATAGTTAGATTAAATAGGTTAAATTTATAAATAATCTGATCAGCTTTAATGTAATCAGTGATATTATTTCAGGTTGAAGCCCACGTACGTATCTGTCTGTCTTTCTGTACAGAACTTTCTGTATAACTTATTAATACAAAGAAATTAAATTTTGTAAGGTTGAGTATCTTACGGCTTTTTTACACCAAGTTGTGCTTCATTCGTCCTCAGCCAAATACACTCCATGTTTGGTAATCACAGAATGAATTACAGATAAGAAATCGAAAAAGTAGAGCAGATGAAGATTTGTCTTAAAACGACTCCAGCGCATTAAGATACACTTATACCACTTCAGCGCTGTTATTTCAGCAGTAATTCCCGTAAAAATATTCAGATTAGCTTTTCTAATTAATATCTATTAAATGCATTAGTTAAGTGCAGGTGTTCACATTGAGCAAGTAGCTTATTAGTAGGTTATTTTAAAATAAATAATTAAACTGGGGACATAACTGTTTATAAAATCAACATTTTGATTTCTCTTATGGCGCAGGTTTTAACTTCAAGCAATTACCAGAGGTTCAATAAATTCTGTCCAGCCAGTTTTGCGTGATACTGTGACAAAATCTGCCCGGACAGACTTACCGAAATACATACATACATTTTTCTGAGACTGGTTTCGGGTCTTCCAATGTATGAAACAAAGATATTATTGTAAGAGGGAGGAGTTCTGAACAATATACAGACAAAACCTGTCTTTTATTTGCATAGATAAAGATTAGAAGGAAAGGTGAAGAGACTGGTGAGTAGAAATAAATGCCTGTGTTATGTATTTGTGTGTGTTTATTGGTGCCTGTGAATCGACTCTATGATTCAGATTCGATCAAAATGATTCAGAAACACTAGTTACTAGTTGCGTTGAGATTTTGTGCAAATTAATGAATCATGTTTCTGAAACACAAATAACGTTTTATGCTGTGACCGGGGATGAACTGTAGATATAATGCATGCATGCACAGGCTTTTGTAACCCTAAAGAAGCAACGCAGGTGTGTGCATAGGTGTTTAATGCACATGGTGTCAGGACAGGTTGTAACAGGTGTCACGCGGAGGGCACGCGCCGCTGGGGTTACCTGGTGTGATCCTTCCTCCGCGCAGAGGGTGCCAGGGGTCGGGGTCAGTGGCCAGGAACAAGCACTCCGAGTCCCGTAAGTAGCAGCAGGCTTTGGCCAGCTTCATGAAGGTGAATTTCTCGTCGTAGCCCACGAGCACGGCGCGGACATCCGAGTCCAGCGCGCAGTTGGAAATGTTGACGTCCGGTTCGTCCTCCTCCTCCTCCACCACGGTGAACCCGGCGTCCCGCAGCTCGGTGTGCACGCCGGGGCAGCCGATGGCGAACACCTTGCCGCTGAAGTCGGCGACGTCGCGCAGGTAGGCAGCCGAGCAGTACGCCGAGCTAAAGATCTCCTGCTCGCGCACGTCGCCGAAGCCGAGCCGCTCGAACTTCTGCACGTAGCTCTGCCTCGGCCTGGTGCAGTTGTTGGTGACGAAGAACACCTGCTTGCCGCGCCGCTTGAGCGCGCGCACCACCTCGGGGGCTCCCGGCACCGCCGTCTCTCCGTTCCAGATCACGCCGTCGCAGTCGAACAGCACGCTCTGCTTGGACTCGAGCAGCTCGTGCAGCTGCGCGCCGCGAATTTTCTGACAGCCACCGCTCGCGCTCGCGCCGGCCATCCTCCTGATCGATGCTTGCAGCAACGAGCTCGCGCGCGGTCCTATGGTGGCGGCCCGAATCGATTGCGTCACTCGTCGAAATCCGTCGCCGTTTACAAGCAACACGGGACTGCGCGTGTTTATGTGGTGGGGGCCTAACCACAAATCCAAAAAGATATAACCCCCGTACCCCGGATCCTAAACCGCGCTAGGATTCACAGAGTCATCAAACCTGATCTCCATTTCTCCTGCGGTACAGGGTCTCGCGCTGAAGGGGAACGAATCAGACTCATTCTAGCGATGACCACGCCCCTCCACCTGTTTTCCACCAATAAGACGCGAGAAGAGCCACTGACAGCGTGATCAACGGTCGTGGGTTTGTCAGCTCAGCCCTCTGAAATAACGCAGATATGAGCTCTAACTAACTGCTAGAAAAGATCAATGCACTGATAATACTACAGTTTTACAGTCTAATCTGAGAGATTACACGGGAATTCATAACAGTAATTACCGAACAATAATGTACAGACATTCTAACGTACAACAGTATTGTTTTTTCGTTTTTAAGGCAAAACATATATGAAGCATATACTATATATACAGTATATAGGACTTTTTATATTTACAGAAAAAAGTAATTCATGCAAACTAGTCTGTCTATCTAAACATGCATATAGTTATAAATATGCACATCTTTATTAAAGAACAAAAATCTAGTCTTTTGTTATAGCACTCATTCATTTTTTATACCGCTTTATCCTGTATACAGAGTCCCAGGAGGCGCTTATCCCAGAAGACGTAGGGCACGAGGTAACAGGGTGCTAATCCATCGCTCAAACACACACGCACGCACTCACTCACTCATTCACACACTATGGTCAATTTGGGAACACCATTTAACCTAATCTGCATGTCTTTGAACTCTGGGAGGAAACCAAAGTACCCGGAGGAAACCCACCAAGCACAGGGAGAATATGCAATCTCCATGCACACAGACCCGAGGCAGGAATCAAACTCTCGACCCTAGAGGTGCAAAACGACAGTGCTAACCACTAAGCCACCGTGCCACCTATTATGAATAAGCATTGTTATAAACATCTGAAAATATAAAATCAAACTTAATTCTAACAATAATCATCATTTGTATTGTATCTCACTCGTCTAATTGAAGCAAAAAGTTTCTAATTAAGGATAAGCATTACATTAATATACTTGACTTTATAAGGAACACCTGCGCACCTGCACATTTATGCAGTTACCCAAACAGGAAGTCATGTAGCAGGAGCACAAAGCAACAAATAATACACATACAGCTTCGGTTGTTATTCACATAAAGGAGAAAAGAGGTGAAGATGTCGTCTAAGTGACACACACATATACAAACAGTCTATAAAGTTTACACAGAATAGTACAAAAAAACATATAGAGTACAGTGATTGGCAGTCCTAGGGATTGAAATGCCATATTGGCGAGACAAGTGAGAGGGGAGCAGCCACACTGTGAAAAGTATAAAAATTATTATTATTCATTTGTGCCATTTTAAAAAATTATTATTACTTTTGACTTATATACTTTAACATATATTCTTTAGAATATAAAAAATATGTATACATACATCTATGCCCTTTTTAAAACTCAAACTGATTTATGGCAGTAATGTGTAATATTATGTTTCCTCTAAAGATGTCAGTAGTTGCACCATTGTTGATGCTATCATGTGAACTTTTGTGCAGATATTTTTCATATTGAAGTGCTTAAGCATTTTTTGGACCCCTCTTGTATATCCTTTAGCTTTTAGCATTGCATTAGTAACCTTAGTCAGCTCTCACATTTACCCTGTGTCTACTGAATTTACGAAAGATATGTATGTACAAACTTACAAACCTGTCTTATTGTTATTGTCTCTATTGCTGCTGGATGTCTAGAAAATTCTTTGGGATCAATAAAGTGTCTGTCTATCTATATATTCATTCATCTTCTGTACCGCTTATCCAGTGCGCAGGGTCGCGGGGGGCAATCCATGGCAGGGCACACACAAACACTTTGCATGTTCTGCCTGTGCTTGGGTACTCTGTAAGAAACTCACCAGGCACAAGGAAAAAATGGAAACTCCACACACAGACCCAAGGTGAGAATCGAACTCCTTAACCCTGAAAGTGCAAGACCTCAGTGCTAACCTCTACACCACCGTGCCGGTGTCAATCTATATAGTGAGAAGAAAATTCTCTTAGAAAGCATGTTGCAGATGTTGTAGTGAAATACATTATTATTGTGTGGACACTCCTATTGTAATGAACACAGATATTTTTTTCTGTTATAGAGAACACCTGAGAATAAAAAAACAACACATTTGTGTGGCCAATATTGTTGTTTCTGACTGTCCTGTCTTCACTTACACATGTATAATTCTGTAGCTGTTTTTGTTTGTCTAAGGCACACATTCCCATCCCTCATCGTGGAGTAACTATCCCTGGTTTCAACCAGTTTATCCTAGGGAGGGATTGCAATTAAGTGAAAGTCTGCTAGAGAAAACTAATATAATATAATATATTATAATATAATAACAGGGGGAGCAGAGTTGTAAATCTTTAGTGATGCAAAATTAATCAGTGTTTTTTTTGTTGTTGTTGAAAGACTCAGTAGCCATGACACGTGAGGTAGAAAGTGCAGCGCTCTCCCGGCCGCTAGGTGGCAATAGCTGATCTACTGAGCGTGACAAAAACACGGAGCAGCGACGTTCAGGGCAGTTAACATGAGGAAGAGTTTACTCAGAGTTCTGAAGGAGAGATGGAGATGTTACAGGCACAGATTCGTTCCCTGGATTGCTTTAAATCTTGTAAAAAACGAGAGGTACTTTTAAAAGTAATGCCTGGTAAATAAATAGCGACACGAACTCAACAGCGCTTTTAAATCTATAATACCATAACGTTTGTGCTGTATTTACTACTCGTTCTGTTGTGTAGGACGCTGCGCCAGGTGAAACACCGAGCCGAGGACAAGCGGTTGGACGATGACCGAGTCCTCGCGTCCCTCGTAAGACTTTTTACAGAGTTACTCAGAAACGACGCGAGCAACCAAACAGAACAGCTTCGCCTCCTGCCTGCGTCCTCTCGCCGCCAATACTACATTACCCACAATGCCTCGGTGCGCGACCCGGAAGTGGCGCCTCGCGAGATTATGCTGCGCACGCTGGGTTTCTGTGTGGAGAAAATGGCGAGTTCACTGCTGGGTGCAGGCACCGGGGTGTTCGTTACCCGGGGGCCCGTGCTCAGAGGTGTACCAGTAGCCATGTATCCAGGTACAACTGTGAAAATATATACGTCAAATACACAAACACACAAATTTCCACCCCAGATTTCTACACCTTATATTACATACTTTTTTGACTGGTGTATCAGTGTGATACAAGTTGGTATCAAAAAGTTTTGAGACTAGTTTTGTAACACGCCAACAGATGGCAGCACAAGGGTGCACGCACAGTCCCAGGGAACACCAACTGTCATAAGTCAGCATGCCAAAAGACATCATCCTGTGTACATCAGGAGCTGTGCTATTCTAAACATGTCTGTTACCATTAGGGATTTTCTCCCTAATTTATTCGTATCCAGTTCCCATCCGTCACCAGGGGTCTCCCATATCAAGGCTACTACTCAGGAAGGGTGGAAAACTATCACGTGTTTCCTCCGGACCATGTGTCGCTGGGCGACCTCATGTTTTCAAACGACCCCCTCAGGCACCATTGAGGGAGGCGTAACACACTCGAAGTATGGCACTATCCGCTCCTTCCGGTTGCATAAGCTCACGTGATTGGCTATAGAGCCATGATTGATGTCAGAGTGCTAAGTGCCTCCCATCCCACTCCGCTGGGAGAGCTCGGCCAATCTGCCTTCTCCAGCGACTCCCCCCCCCCTTCCCCCCCACCTCGCTGCATGAAGCTACAGCGTTACCCAGGGATCGAATTCGCAATCTCCAGGTAATAGGGCGAACACTTTACCACGGCACCACTCTGGGGCCCTGTGAACTTGAATTTCTGCATGAAATTGGGCAAATCTGACACACAGACATTTGACATGATCCGGCAAGTTAATGGCGATGCTGCCATGACTCGTTTGACGTGTGTTTTTAAGTGGCATGCACTTCAAGAGAGGAAGAACATCTCTGGAAGATGATGAGAGATCAGGAAGACCTTCAACGAGCTTAACCCACGACAATGTGGAACTGTTTTTGACAAGTCGTGCATGAGGATTGTCTGAGAACAATACACAACACTGCTGCCATTGTCGGTGTGTCACACAGATCAGTCCAGGCGATCCTCACGTGTGATTTGAACATGAGAGATGAGCTCCCAGTCTCAAGCTCAACTCCCAAGTGTTGCTGCCAAGTTCATCCCCAGGCTGCTGACTCAGAAACAGAAGGAACATTGCATCGAAGTCTGCCAAAATCTCTGTCAGTGTGCCGTGGAAGACTTGTCCTTCATGTCAAGGATTATATCTAGTATTACATAGTATTATATCACTTTATAGTATTATATCTGATAAAATCCCTTCAGTATTCGACTATAGAGAACATAGAAGGATAAAGTTTTCAGTGTTGGCCCTCCATACACAACCCTAGCTCATCCTGGGCAAAGGAGCGATTTTCATAACAGACCAAAGAAAGTTTAATTTAATGCGGTTAGAAATCACAGAGACCCAACCAAATCGCCACCATCAGGCCAGTGGGTTCAAAGTAGATTATAAGTTGGATCTATTGGCACATC
The DNA here is from genome assembly GCA_030068275.1 of Clarias platycephalus. Lineage (NCBI taxonomy): Eukaryota > Metazoa > Chordata > Actinopteri > Siluriformes > Clariidae > Clarias > Clarias platycephalus. The sequence continues at coordinate 7,409,528 of JAQQZT010000009.1, read as the reverse complement.
CGGCATAACGTTAGCCCAATAGACAGAAGGATGTTTGCTTAAAGGAATTTCTGTTGGCCCAACATCATGTCTCTACTTGGGTCTGATTCAAGAAATGCCTCTGACTTACAGTATAGTGTGATTTATTTAAAAAGTGACATGGAGTGGTTAGCACTGTAACCGAGCGCCTCCAGGCTCCTGGTCCGATTCCTGCCTCGGGTCTGTTTGCATGGAGTTCCCATGTTCTCCCCGTGCCTGGTGTGTTTCCGGTTTCATCTAACAGTTTAAAGACATGCAGTTTAGGCTAACTGGAATTCCCAAATTGCCTGCAGTATGTGTGTGCCCTGCGATATATTGGCACCCTTCCAGGGTGTACCTCGCCTCGTGCCCTAAGTCCCCCACGACCCTGTACAGGATAAGCACTATAAACGATGAGTGAGTGACAAGTTAACAATACAAGCCTCGAAACGCGCTTCACTAAATAGTTCATGGATTTTTCATGGTCCTATCACTTCGACTGTGAAGATCCGCCAAGAACTGTGTCTGCATTACGCAAACAAATCGTCTCCAGTCTTCAGCCTGACGGCTCCACAAAACTTCAAATTTGCTTTCTTTTTATGTTGAAAGTAATGACTGACTTACCAGCCACTTCATGACCACAGTGCATGCTTTACCTATATACGCCACTGACATGTTATTTGTATTTGATATGTTGGGTCGATACACAAAATGCTGGCTGTGCATGACAGGAATACACATTAGGTTTTATATCATGTACATATGTTTCATATAACACCATAATGAAGTCTGAAATGTTCTTACTGCTTGTTTTTTGAAGTCTTGTAGTTATGCTCAGCTCATGTTTTTTTTGTTTTTTGTTTTTAAATAATTTTTTTGGATTTCTTCCAGATTTTTCTCCCTAATTTAGTCGTGGCCAATTCCTCCCCGTCACTAGGGGGCTCCCACATTAAGGCTACTAC
>JAQQZT010000009.1:7376152-7387330 GCA_030068275.1 Clarias platycephalus | reverse complement strand
AATGCTTATTTAGGCTAAATAACATTAAGAAATCAGTACTTGGTGAATGAAGCATATGCACAGGCTGCAATTATGGCATTTTTTTCTCCTCAGTTTCAAACCCATGGTGACATTTCGCGAATTTTGCATATATCGCAGAGCTAGCGTTAAGCATATTTCACCCTCGTACATCTTGGTTAGTGTGTAGTGCAAGAATCTCCCTTTAAGTATGCGCGATGTTACAGATGGTATGGCAAATGTAAACACTTGAATCGGATATGGGTCATAGTTGAAAGAACGTGTAAACAGACGGTCAAACAAAATCAGATATAGGCAACAAATCAGAATTGGGCATCGAGATTTGCAGTGTAAATGGGGCTTTAGACACATGGCATATCCCAGACATCCCCGTCTATTGCACGTTGTTTATTACTACAAGTTAAACTTTGAATTGCAAGCATAATTCGTTCCTGAAGCATACTTGTAATCCGTAGCACTTGTACATCAAACCGAATTTCCCCATAAGAAATAATGGAAACGTTTCCACAATGCAAAAATATTCAACCTATTTAACCTGCAGTTAACCATTGAAAAGAATCATAGCTGTACTGAGGAAGGAGAGAGGAGGAGTGGGGGCGGGATATTGTGTAGGACGACCTTCACTCACGCACACATACAAAGGAATCACCGCTGTCTGGCTCACTGGAAACGTTTTGTTTTTGTGTGACTTTAACAAGGATCTTTCTCTATTGACAACTGCTTTTGCCTCCTTTTAAGGATATTGCATTGTCTTGGACACAACACTTAAAAAAATGCTTTATGCAAAGACTCGTGGTCTTAATGCTTTAGTTTGACTGATTATTATAAAAACTTAGAGATACAACTGAACTATTGTTTGTTACAATGTAATAAGTAATATTGTGACAATTAATAATGAGTCCTATTTACTAAGCTACATACACACAGGTTACACGAAAACTGTCTAAAGTGTTTTCCCTGGATACTTAGTTGTAATCATGAAAATACTGTAATCTTCAAAAAAAAAAAAAAAAATTCATTCCCATATTCCAGTTGCATAAAAATGTAAATGGTTTAAAAGTCATAACTTTGGTTCTACATCCTAAAACCTAAATGAACAGTTTTATGTCTGCATAACTCCCACGTAGAGATGTTTTAAAAAGATGGGCAAATGTACTTGGGCGGGGCGCTAAAGTACATGCTGCGTGTGGGAGAAACTGACGTCATGCTCGTCATAGTCTGATCTGGGGTTTCATTCTTGCGTCGTATGCACCACTGCTGTAGACAGTCTGATTCAAGGTTTCAGTAAAGCTATGAGCTTGGCCTGATGTAACCACTGTTACAATATTTTGGCCTTTTTTCATGTTTTGGTTACAGCAAAACTATAAAAAAAAAAATAGGTTCAACTAGGTTACATTCAGGGAGGAATGCCTGCGACACGCATAGTAACAAAGTTGATGACAGCCCAGTATATTGTTACACCACAGAATGACATAACATTTGATGATAAAACTTGTACAAACACTGACTCAAAAGTTGATGACACTGCCTATTGATTGAACAGAACTTGCATATGTATTATATATATAATAAAATATATAAAACATATATTAGCACATTTGAGCATATCAAAAACCATTCTAACGTACCTTGTCTAATGTCATGTCAGGTAACTCGTCGGTCAGTTCGACTGAAGAGCTGTCTGCACTCGAACCTCCAACAGCATCGACCGATGGCTCATACCGATACAAGGCGAGCAGCTCTTCCAAAGGCATGTTCCCCTCCTGTTCGACAAAGTTTTGTTCAAACAGGCTCAAAGCATGGTGACAGGTAAATAAATATACAAACCAACAAACTTTTTCATACCTTCTCTAGATCAGCTATCTCCGAACTCCCATTGGACTCGCCTTCTCGCATCTCCTCTTCCTCTAAAGTGTGCTCGTCGTCGTAGTCGTGGACCAACATCTCTGCCGTTGGGTCAAAATCGTGATCTTCCGATGACAAAGAGCCAACTGCAAAAACAAAAATGCTTAGTTATTAAGAAGATTAACCACCCTGTTCAGCTTTTATCCTACAATTATTTTAAAAAGGCATCCCTGTATCATGGGTTTATGAAGGATCATTATTGCACCAGAAGGAAATAAATGAGAGAAAGGATTAAACGGAAAGTTTACCTGGGCTTGTACTTCCTAAGGAAGCCTGGAAGATCAAAATAGGGAGAAAAAAAAGTGTTAGATCACACCCTTATTGTGACAGGCATGTTTCGAAACACACGTTAAATTAGTTCTTATAGGCTGTTTACACAGGTAAGTTTTTATTTCAAGCGAAATCGAGTCCCTGAGGTTAGACGTGAAACGAGCTCAGTCGGAAAGTCTGATAGGAGGAGTGGAAGTGGATGGCGGGCATTTATAACCCAAGTTACATCTCATGACTTCTCTCTCACTCTCTTTTAAAAACTAGCTGTTAAGTTATTTGTACGATCATTTTCACCAGTTTGGAAATATTCAATGCGCTACATCGAGGTCCGAAACCGGGTTATACATACCGAAACTGATTTAGTATCGATCCACTATTACATAATTAAGATGAGCCGTATTATGTCGTCACTCTCTTTGCTGAGGCAATCCAGCTAGCAGGCTAACGCTCGGTAAAAAACACTACAGTATTACTAAATAAAATATTTCCCCAAAAACCCTTTATAGGTAGTGAACTTACAGAAAATAATTCAGTTGTTCTAACAAATCCATTTCAAAGCGAAAAAACACTACCGAATAAAATATAATAATTGATGAAGCAACCAAAGAGGCGAAAACGGCTAACCCTTTAACAGCATCCCTAGCGTCTAGCTTAGTTAGCGAGCAAGCTAGCCGCTAAATGGCCGCCTTTAGCTAGCTTAGCGGAGCTGACGCCGAACACCGACGCTCGGCCTAAAACCCCGCTCGGCGTTCCGCCGTCATTATTGCGTCAGAAACAGCTATTTTCCAGACAAAAGCGTCATTTTATAAACGTAAGACGCTCACTGTTAAAATGACATAAAAAACGTTCGACATGACGGTCAATAAGACGAGAAATAAACGTTAAAACGCGTAGCCTAGCCCGTATTTTTTTTCAATCTTACCTCCGCCATATTGGTACCTTTCGGATACTAAACGGGCTTTTCTACGCAAGAACCCGGATCGACGCAACACACCAATAGAAGGAGGGCATTCGCGTGCTCGCTGCTGATTAGCTGAAAGCTTTTAAACGCACGGCGGTTCACAGTGTTCTGTATGGAGCGTACGGATTACTTCACCTGTACAACAGACAGGATTCACCACAGCCTGTGTTTGATCTGCTTGTCCCGTTAGCTTGAAAATACAACTCATTACATTATTACAACTAAATTTACATATAAGCATTTTGGCAAAACGACTGCTTTGACTTTCTTTCCTTCTTTCTTTTTTTTTTGAACGATGTATAAGATTATTTTTTTCTAAGAACTTTGGATTTACATTGGATTTACAGTAAATAAATACAAAATGCAGTTTTAAATGATGATTTTATTTATTAATGGAAAAAAAAGGTGTCCAATCCTGCCTGGCATTATGTGAAAAAGTAATTGCCACCCTTGGCGACAACAACTACAATCAGTCGTTTGCAATAACTGGCAAAAAGTCTTTCACATATCTCTGTGGAAGATTTTTGTCCTATGCTTCTTTATAGAATTGTGTTAATTAGCCACAAGTTTTCAAGCATGAACTACCTGTTTAAGGTCATGCCTTAGCATCTCAATCAGATTTAAGTCTGGATTTTGACTAAGTCACTCCAGTTTTGAGACATTCAGAGGTGAACTTGCTGGTGTGTTTCAGATCATTGTCCTGCTACATAACCCAAGTGTGGTTGAGCTTTTCGACTTTTGGTATGATGGTATGATGTTCTTTTTATAAAATGCTGTGTTAGTTTTATGCCACATATAACAGGATGCACACCTATCAAAAAGTTAAACCTTTGTTTCATCAGTCCACAGAATATTTGCCTATAACCAAGATATTTTTTGGCAAAAGTGAGACAAGCGTTGAATATTTTTAAAATTATTTATTTACATAGTGCCAGGTAGGTTTGGCCATCTTTGAAATAATAATTAAAAAATCAGGATTAAAAATCAGGAAGGGGCAAGTACTTTTTTACGGCATTGTACACAATGTCGGCGGGATGGTGGTGTAGCGGTTAACACTGTCGCCTTGCATCTCCAGGGTCAAGGTTCGATTCCCGGCCAGGCTCGATTGCTGTCTCTGTGTGCATGGAGTTTGAATGTTCTCCCTGTGCTTGGTGGGTTTCCTCCGGGTACTCCGGTTTCCTCCCACAGTCCAAAGACTTACTAATTTGCATTCCCTAATTACCCGTAGTGTGTGAATGACTGTGTGTATGTGTGTGCCCTGCGATGGACTGGCACTCTGTCCAGTGTGTCCCCCGCCTCGTGCTCTAAGTCTCCTGGGATAGTCTCTAGGCCCGTGACCCTGAATACAGGATAAAGCAGTATAGACGATGAGTGAGTGTACACAATGTAGAACAAACTATGTCAAAAAACATACAGTACAGAAGTACACAAACCTACCTTATCTGTGGAGAATAATCCAAGATAGAAGACCGTAAAGTACAAAAGAGTTGCATTTCCTAAATCAAACAACTGTGCCAAGTTGTGTGGATCGACTGGTCCACTGTGGGAGGAGCTGAAAATGGGAGGAGCTGAAAGACTAATAACTACATCAAATCTCAATTAATTATTGTAATTAAACTTTATTACTTACGTGATTGATAACATTTATTATTTAGGTAAAGAAACTGTTGTGCAGGCACTGTTGTGCAGATGAGTACATGTTATGTTAGTTCATTTGCATGAAAGATGCTGTGATTCATAGTTTGTGGTCTGAGGGTATACATGGCATAAACAGAACTGTTTGGATATCTGCAAACAAAATTTGGACCAATACTCTAAGGAAGATGAAAGTTTCTTAAAGAGAATCATTACTGGTGATGAGACATGGATAAATCACTATGAGTCTGAGAGTAAACGGCAGAGTACGGAACGGAAACATCCTCAATCGCCGACTGAGGAAAAGTTCAAAACAATTATATATATGTACATATATATATATATATATATATATATATATATATATATATATATACAGTATTTGTTATATTCTGACTATATGCTTTATTATATGCTTGCTTTGAAAATGTTAAAATAGAGCAAACATGGCACAACTTGATTCCCGCCCCAGTAGACCGCTGTTAGAGCTTGTTTTTATTATTTCCCATTTTTGGCCATGTTTGTGCAATATCTATGAAGTTGAGCAAATCAGTATGGACTGTGGAATGTTAATAATAGCAGTTGCTAAGGTAATATTTAGAGCTGTGTATAGGCATCATTTGAACACTGTAAATGGTTCATGCCGAAGACTTTTAATGATGAGTTATAAGTGATTACATTTACTTTATGAGTTATAAGTGATTATATTTACTTTATGAGTTATAAGTGATTATATTTACTTTATGAGTAATAAGTGATTATATTTACTAACCCTAACCCTAAACCCTATACTACAGTGTTACTTATAATGTCAGGAAAGTCCTGAAGATATATAAGCCAAGAGTTAATTCGGAACTGTAAGCATTAATTGTGATGTGTAATTGCACAGATTAACCTCCATTCAGAATATGATGACAATATTTCCACTGGCTCTAGGCCTACACCTCTTTGCTATTATATTTCAGTAAACCAGATTCTCTGCTACCTCCTTTTGCCTTCAAGGTAAAGTCATGTTACTTAGTGACGTCAAAAGCGGTGAGCATGACCAGCTGGTAGAGTGGCGGTGTCGCATTTTTGATCCTCCTCCTATTTAACTGCTGAAAGTAGAACTACCAGTAGTTAGAGTCTGTTTTCAGTATGAGGCACACTGATAGACCTGACATCATGGATATCTGTTCCAGAAAGTGATTACCTTTTAGGAATGTGAAGCTATCTTTCGCTCTCTGTCATTAGAAGCTCACTTCAGAGGCATAAAAAGTCGAGAAAAAAGAATCCAGATTTATTGTGTCCGCTGATTGCTGGCACCTTGTAGTGATGGAAATCGAGTCTATGGTAGCGAACACCGCACTGATCAGGGCTAGAGAAGGTAAGACAGCTTCTTTTTTTATTTGATCCTTAAAAAAAGGGTACATAAATTGCATTCACGTTTGTCACTGAAGATGTATGCAAAGTTTCAAAAATTTAACATGCTTTTAAAAAATTATATAAAATTTTATCATATAGTTTTTTTTTCATTCTGTTCTAGTAGAATTTTCCAAGCTGATAAATAACTCTAGTTGATGGTTAATGAAATGGTTGCAAGATCACAGTAGAAATCTAATTACCTGAATTTACTATCAAAGAAAATTCAAAATAATTTTTTTTTTGTACTAAACCAGTCTCTTTGAAATGCATAAAAAAAAACGAATCAGCAACACATTCTTAATTTTTTTTTCTATCTCTCATTCTTTGACCATATAAAGCAAATTACAGCATGCAGGAAACAGGTACAAATCTGATGCCCTAAGGTCCCAAACAGGTTTGACTCCTTTTGTGGCAAGTGGGACTCGTGTCTGTTTGTGTGAAAGCTAAAATTAGAACGTTAAATTGTGAACCTGCCAGTTGAGTCACAAAGAGTGAAGGAACAATTCTTCATGCTGTCAAAACACTATTAGACCAATTTCTCTGTGTGTGTGTGTGTGTGTGTGTGTGTGTGTGTGTGGGTAACTAAACCTAGGTATATAATATTCACTATAAAACCGAATTATTTTATTATAAAATAAAATTTAATTTAAAAACAAAAAATAAATTCAAATAAATAGGTTATAAATAAGTATATTTAATTTATTAAAACTTTACAGAAAAAAATTAATTGATTATTGGTCAGTTAATCACAACTTTTCATTGGAAGATGAAAGCAGTGAGATTCAGTCATTTTATTTAAGGAGTTTTAGAGCATTAGAGAAGTTGCTGAGCAGATTTTCTGATTGTCAGGTTAATTAATTCATAATTGTTTTAGGTTCATCAATTATTACCTTAACTTTAAGGTAATTTTATAGATGTATTTGTTGTCTGATTTAAAACCTGCAGCATATCAGTACATTTATAGAAGAAGCGAAACCCACTTACAGGTGGCACGTTGACGAGCACTGTCGCTTCGCACCGACATGGTTGGATGTTCGAGTGGCACCTTTACTAAGCGTGCATGTTCTTCCTCTGACTGGTGGGTCCTACCACAGACTGAAGACATGATCAGTGTTTCCAAAATGCCTGTAGTGTATGATATAATAAGTGATTTTTGTTGTTGTTGTTGTTGTTGTTGTTGTTTTCCAGCTTTTAAAATAAGAGTTTTTTACTTTTCTTCTTGCTGACAATCATATATTTCTATTTGTCAGAAATTTACTAAAGTTACTCGTTAAAAGTGTTCAATAAGTACTGTATTCTCAAAATAGTCAATGAATCAATAAGAATCTTAAACCTCAGACCACAAGCAGGATGCAGGTGTGGTGTACATACAGTACACATCTCAAACACAAAGTGATGCGATCTACAAGTTCCTGAAACTATTTTTAACTTGACTATTCATTCTGCAATAATTAATACCTGGGCTGCTCGTAAACTCGAACGATTTTAATAACAGGGCAGCTATTTAGTCATTATAAGGACACTAAGATAAATGTGTGTTTTTTGAGAAGAGAGTAGTGTTTTTTTTATGCTTTTGACGGGCTTGGTCTTGATCAGTTAGAGATGTAAAATACAGAACCAATTTGTGTACATAGCGTAGCTTATAATGTAGTGCATGAATTAATTAATTATAGCTAAACTTGCAGACAAAAATGAGAGACAGAAAAAAAAAGTTTTTAACTTAAATCAGGAATATTAATCTTACCCAAATTTCCTCACATAATCCTGATGGTTAAATCATTTTAGTACAAGATTTGTTAAACTGTTAAAATTAGGAATAAAATTTCAAAAGGAAAAGCGTACTTTGTACCCATTACATTTGCATGAATTTTTTTTAGCAATTCATACAGAATAAGATATCTCACCTGCCTCCCTCAGAAATGTACAGGTCTGTAAAATTTGAACACATGAAATCTAAAGGAATGTTAAGTTTACTTTTGGTTTGGTTAATTAGCCAGTTCGATTAGCTAGCTGGTTAACTTCTGAAAATTAAACTAAATTAACTGTCTAGGCAAATATTTGTTTGTCTAGCATATAAAAAAAAAAAATTATGCTTGAAGTTGTTGTATTCAAATTTAGATTTTTGATTTTTTAATTCACATCGAACCCTTCTGTATTGTTTTTCAGTATAAACCAAGCAAACTAAACACTAGGTTCAAGAGCAAAAATGATTGCCTGGAGATAAACGATAAAGAAGAATCCAGTGCGGTTCGGTGAGGTGCTCTGACACACCTCGTCAAAACATGGCAATTAGGTGGTTATGAATTAATTGATGAAAGCAAAAAAATGTGGACAGTCCGGTCGTTTCCTAAAATGGTTTGCCAAACATAACATAAATGGTTATATAAAGATCACAGATGTAATTCTTTGCACATTGACAGTTCAGTAATTATGTCATCTCCATATTACAGTACATATTTCTTTGTATATATTTAGACAATTGGACATGTGATGTATCAATTTGTATCAAGTGATACAAAAGCAGAGCAGAATCTTTTTTGCTCGCTGGATTGCTTCTTTCTCTTTCACATCATTAAAACCATCCTACTGTAGATATCAGTTTAGGCAATCAGTAGTAGCACAATGTGTTGCAGTTGTGTATAAACTACTTTTTATATGTTAAATACAGTATGTTAGCACCTTTTTAGCGAAGGTCACATTTTCCAAGGAAACATTTGATCATCATCAGGTTTTAAACAAACCTTGTGGATTTCAAGTCAGCTCAAGTGTACAATGTCATCAAAACAAAAGTCAGCCACCTGGCACCAAATACTAAGAAACTCAGACATTGATATACTGTAAGCATTTATAAGATTTTGGTACTGTCAAATCTCACCTCTGGTTTGCATGTGGGGATGTTCTCCCTGTGGTTGGTGTGTTCTATCTGGGTACTCCGGTTTCTTCTGCCAGTCCAAAGAATTGCCATGTAGGCTGATTGGCATTTCCAAAGTGCCCGTAGTTTATAAATGTGTGTGCTTGTGCCCTGCAATAGCTTGGTTACCCATGCACGGTTTACCCTGCTTTGATTCCTCAGTTCTTTGGGATAGGCTCCAGGCCATTTTCTATATAGTAGTATTTTAATTTTCGCTGTGGATATTATTAAAATGATTGGGAATGAGAATCTTGATGTATTATGAAGTATACCAAAAAGAAGTATCTTTTTACTACTGGTATAGTGAAACCAGGACGTGATGGCAGTTAATGTAAAACCTAAGTGCATTGCATAGCATGAAAGCCCTTACGTACAGTACAGTATACACTATCAGATGTTAGGTTAAAACTATGACTTAACTAAATAAATCACATGCATTTCTGGTGCTGATTAGTTGTTGAAAAGATGTGAGAAGAAAAGAGAAGCAAGTGAGATAAACAAAATGGTTTAAAAGACCTCCTTCCCGGTGGTTTCCACCCTTCTGTCACAGTAAAGTTCATTCACGAAGTCAAACGTATGTACGTATAAAGATACTACCACACCTCTCGGTAGCCAAGGCAACAATTCCAGGTATCTACAGTAGATTAACCAGAAGGACCAGCTACAAGTGAGAGTTCATGTCCAAGTGCTTTATACTTTCGAATACAGCAGTGTACCTCAGGAGTGAAAGGAGATATGATCGAGGGGGCCGTACATAGAAAATATTTCTTTTCCTGCCTGTTACGCATACACTGTACGAAGACTGAATTTCTGGTTTGTCACGAACTGGTCTTTGTTAGTGTGTGAAGATTATGTATGTTGTTCATTTAACAGGAATGCACAGGAAATTGTTGCTCAATTGCCATTTACTGGGAATTGACAGCATATGAGAGTCATGCCATGATTATTTTCTTTGTATTTTGGTCCTTTTATATTTAGGTTTAATGATGTAGAATGACAAAAAGAATGTTTTGGCAGCTTTAAACATCGATTCCCTCACCTGAGTCTCTTTTCCTCTCTTTGAGTTAATAAGATAATTAATGCAACTTGCCATATTACTCAGAAGCCCTCAAGGGAGACTCATTCCTAGAAACATCTAGAGTGAGGGAAGTTCATTAAATCTGAAAAGTCTAAAAGTATCAAAAGCGTTGATATTATTATTATTATTATTATTATTATTATTATTATTATTATTATTATTATTATTATTAAGTCTTATGTTGTTTCATATTTCATACAAGGCAACTTTATCCTACACAGTGGCTGTTATTCTTGTGTCAGATGTTTTATTTTATTTTTATTTTTTCTTTCATAAAAGCTATTTTAGATATAGAACATGAAATATTAACATAGTGCTATGTTTAATTAAATCAAGTCAAACTAATGATGCTATTATCCTATTTTATTTGGGTACACATTTACAGTAAATAGAAGAATCATTAAATGTATAACTATATAATTTCATTAAGAGTATTCTGTACATCACATCATTTATAAGTCAACAACTTTTGATATAAGGAATTTATCAAAATACAGTAAGAATCCTTGCACAAGATTACATTATTCTTCTTTAACATACAGTATGTCAAGCATGCCAAGTTCAGTTGACCCTTCAGCTTTTACACCAAAATGCAAAAAAAATCTTTTGTTTTCTTCTGAAATTTTAATAGGGACAACTAAACCTTCAGGTTAAATGTATGTCACGTTGTACGTATTTCTATGTTCTGCTATACTGACATGGATAATTTTCCTTATTAAGCATTTTTCGTAACGATCATCTCGTTCATGTCTCTGAAGCTGGTGGTGGCAAACACAAAGGCAGAAGCAGGAGATGGAAGGAGCTGCTGCAAGTTCCTCACATTAACGAGTGTGCCGAGCTGGAAAGAACGATTGGTGAGACGCTGAATGTAAAAAAATAAAACTTTAAATTAAATTTCTCAATTCCTAGGTTGATACAATAATGTATGTGTGTGTGTGTGTGTGTGTGTGTGTGTGTGTGTGTGTGTGTGTGTGTGTGTGTGTGTGTGTGTGTGTG
>JAQQZT010000009.1:7341810-7361157 GCA_030068275.1 Clarias platycephalus | reverse complement strand
AACGACTCAGACTAGAAGATATGAGAGGTGAGCTACTCATTCTGTTTATTATAATATGTCCTTAGCTGCATTGTAATTACTGCATTGTAATCATTACTGAAACTATAGCCAAATTTGTTTATGTAGACGTCTTGGGGGTCTGTTTATTGAAAATGCAACTTTTTATTTTATTTCTTATCAAAAGAACGAAATGAACTAAATGACTCAAAAAAAGATTCGTTCATTTTTATGAACGAGATTCAAAGAACTGAGTCACTAAAATGATTCAAACTTCCCATCACTACATCACACCGTAGATTTTCTAGAGCTCCAGAGTGGCACAACAGATCGAAAATCTAATCACGGTGATGCCACGACAATACGGAGCTGGAAGCCATGCTGTCTGGTTGGTCAGTTACAGTGACACAGAACTTTTAACTATCCTATGTTACTTAAGCTGATGTGTACGGCAGGGATTCAGGGCGCTAGAGCTACAATGCCATCTGCTGTTCAACAACAGCAACACTAGTCCCTCACTGTAATGTAAAGCACCTTCTTTTTAGAAGAATACCAAAGAGCAAAGAGGAAAGCGTCGTACCTGACAGTTTTTGTAGAGAGATATAGCAGGGAAATACATGCCCTCAAACAGCTTCTCGTAAGCCACGCCCTGATTAACACCGTTCTTGTAGAAAATCATCTACAACGGAAATATTCAGACATTTGAGAATAAAATTTCCAAAAGACAAAGTGTCCAAATTTAGACCAGGTTTTACTACTCACTCGACTTTTATTCATTATCTTTAAGCTCTTCTCTGCCTTGTCCACGTAATCCTTCTCCTCGAAGTAGAGGTAGCTTTTAAATTTAATCAGTGCCTAGAAGAAAGAAGGAAAAAACATTTAAAAAGTCACCTTTATTTATTTTTATACATTTCGGCACATTTTTTAGATTTTTGGAATATTGTGATAAGTTCTCCGCTCGTACTTTGTCCTTGTATGTGTCTGGCAGCGCCTTTGCAGTCTCGGTATTGTCTGGTAGCTCGATAAAGAAGCCCAGGTTGTCTCCCTGTCCGTAACTGTCCGAATAATGTTTCCCAGTGGACTGATGGAAGCGTGTGCCCTTTTTACTGCGCCACGAATAGCTGAACTTATCGTAGCCCAGCGGAGCCTGTAGATTACCTGCAACATAGTGGCAACAAACACCGATGTCTTCAGAACAGCAAAAACAATATTGCGGTTACAAACATGTCCTGATGAGTCACTAACAGAAAAATACCACTGGAATTATAATTCATTTCAGCAGTCACATTGTTAAAACATTGTGGAAAAAGTCACTGGACAAAGTCTGGACTTAAATCCGATTGAGATGCAGGGGCTTGACCTTAAACAGGCGGGTCATGCTTGAAGAAAAAAAAATCTGGATGAACTAAAAGAATTCTGCAAAAAAAAAAGAGTGGGCCAAAATTCCTCCACAGTGATATGAAAGACTCACTGCCAGTTATTACAAATGCTTGATTGCAGTTGTTGCCACCAAGGGTTATTCAATTGCCTATTCAATCACCACAGTTATTCAATTACTTTTTCACATAAGGGTACAAATTTACACCACGCAAGTTTGGACAGCGTTTCTCCCTCGAAATAAATGGAAATTATTTAAAATCAGCAATTTTGAGCAATGTTATCTTTGTGTAAAACCTGAAATTTGTTTGATGATCTCAATCATTTAATTGTGACAAATATTTAAAAAACAGCACTGTGTATATATATATATAAAAAGTCTATTTATTTTCACAGGCTCAAAAGAAACTCAAACTGACAAAATGATAATGTTAGGGTTATTATTAAGTTTTATTTTGAATACTTGGATGCAATATGCTTGCACTTAATGACTACCTGGCGTATGGAACCCATGAGCCTCACCTAATGCAAAGAGCAAATCCCTTGAGGTTTTCTCAGAACTTCACTGCTGCCACCTTCAGTTGCTACTTGGGTCTTTCTGCTTTCAGTTTTGTCTTCAGTACATGGACAGCAGACGCGATCGGTTTGGGGTCATATAACTGACTCCAGAACATTCTATTTCTTTACCTCCAGAAGCTCTTAGGTTGCTTTTGCAGTACGTTTTCATAGGTGTGTTATTCATCTGTTGTGTGAAGCGCTCTCCTATCAGTCTTACTGGACTAAATCTGAACAGAAAGTATACTTCTATACTTCACCACCATGTTAGATCTGCATTCTTTGAATCATGATCTGTTCCTTTCCTTCTCCATATTTTGTTCTATTTTAATCATCCTGGTACAAGATAATCTTGGTTTCCTCTCTCCAAAGACTCTTGTTCTGGAACTGAGCAGGCTTCTTTAAATATTTTTCAGCAAAGTCTAATCTGGCTTTTCTGCTCTTACCACTTGTTTGCATCTTGAGGTAAGTCCTCTGTATTTACATTAATGAAGGTGTCTCATGATTGTAGCCTTTGGCATTGACATGCCTACCTCCAGCAGTGTGTTCTTCACTTGGCTAGTCGTTTTTCTTCACTGAGAAAAATTCTGCAACCCATTTTAGTAGTTTTTGGTGTCTCTAAGCTCAGCATTTGTAAGAATTGTGCTGATTTGATCACTCCTTAGGTTTCTCAGTATCTCACTAATAGTACTGTTTTGATATATGTTTTGGAAGATGTTTCCAATGAACAACTACTGAATTATACCAATTGATATCAGCTTTGAATCAAAAACATTTTTTATAGCTAGAAAACAGGCCTCACCTAGCCAAGAATCTGCTAGTCAGTCAGTTTGATTGAAATTGTAAAAAAGTTCATTCTTTGATTGCTTCATTTTAAATTTACTGTAGTGGTATACAGAGACAAAAATTGTCTCACCGTCCAAAGATTACAGAGGTGACTATACATGACAAGTGACTAGTATCCGAAACTTATTTTTAAGCTGCATCAGTAACTGATTTTAAAATACATCCAAATAGTTTACCTTTTAACTTTAACCTGAAAGATGTAAGACATGATCATGAAAGGTTTAAACCATGTGCTCAGTACAAGGAGTATTCATTGTCCAAGAAAACCCATTCAGAAAACTCTTCAAGTGATTTCTGTATCTTGGGCACAACAGTGGATGAAATGTGGAACATCTGAGCAGTTGCTTCAATAGATGTATACTGTACATGCTACAACCTGACTAAAAGAATGAAAGACTTATACCAAGTGTAAATTCCACTACAGCAAGATCCATTGCTGTGATAATTTTCATAAGTGCTTAGTATATTAAGACAGGGTGTCCCAAATTTTTTACATCATTTCGAAGTCTAATAACACAGCCATTTCTCACTCAAATGATGTCAAAATGTTTTACATTAAATTCTGTGTTGCTATTCAAAAGAAACTTGATTGACATTTCATACGAAAGGCAAAGTCAACAAGCATAATGTCTGTATTTGGGGGGAGAAAATCCCCATGTTACTGTTGAGCCGCTGAGGGACTCGCCGAAAGTGAATGTGTCAGAGCCGGACTACTGACTTGACGTGTGTGCCGTCATAGGCGGTGCGCATATTCAACATTTGTGTAGCTTTGTGAAATCAGTTATTAAAATCTATATCCTTTTGAATATGTTGTTGGAATTTTGATAAATAAATCTTTTATTTTTCTACATGAAGGCTATTTAATTTCGTTTCCCCAGTAGAGAAGTCTGCAACCCAGTCTTTCATCCCTCTGCTGCGGCTCCCTGTGGTTTTGGAAAATAATGAGTAGTTAATTTAAACCTTTTTTTTATTTTAATGTAATTCTAAATTTGAAGATTGTGGTCATCTTATGACATTAAAATAAAACCTGTTTAATTTTTTGTAGCTCAAAATATGCATCCCAACTGTCGATGTGCAACGAGATTTATTGAGCTTTTCGAGCCTCGGTTTTATTCAGGATGACAGCTGACTGCATGCTCCAGTGCACGCGTTAAAAGGATGACAGCACACAGAAGCAGACAGCATTTTTGGTTTGCTGCAGGTGAATCATTTAAATTTGGCTTTTTTCATTTCTAAATACGGAGAGGATATGTTAAAAGTAACATTCAACTCAGTGTCTTTTTCAAAATGTTTTTTGACAAAATGAGTTCAAAATGTTTTTGTTGCATGCAAACAAAATTTCGTTTTCTCTGTAGCAGTTCTTTGATTTCATAAATATTACCAACCTAAAGGCTGAGACCAGCCGAGGCGGGCAGCGGTGTCAGTAGGCATCTCATCTACGGTCACCTCGAAGTACCAGGCCCCCTTTCGTACACCATGAGACGCTCGCACCATCGAATAGCCTTTTTCACCCGTCACAGTCAGGCGATCATCAGAGATCTTTAGCTGGGGAGCTTAAATCCGAACAGAAAGTGGATATCCGTTTGTTAATATGAATTATGAGACTTCTTGACATAACTTCTATTATTTTCAAGCTTTTCCAATGGATCAATAACGGAAACCATTCCGTACCTCGATCATGAAGGGCGAGCAGCACTCTCTCATAGAGACAGGCTCGGTATAGGTCTCCGGGGATTGGTTTTCCTGCCCAGCAGTCCAGCTCCAGCTTCTCTGGATCAGGTGCATGAGGGTCCGGCTCGGCCAGTATGTAGCGATAGCCGTCTTTGTTAAACGGGTGCTCAAGGGGATAGCCGTGAGGAGGCAGGCGCTGGGCTGAAAACAGAGGATCGCTAGGGAGCAAGAAAACACCAGTTAGCAAAAGAAGAGCAAAGGTAAAACTTTTTGTGAAAAAAAAGAGTGCACATAGTCACATTAACTCAAAAACTTTTGAGTACCTCCGTGTCCTCTTAGCTGCTCCTGCAGCGGTCCCATCCTGCTGCTGTTGCTGCTTGCGTTTGGCGCCTCTGCCTTTGCCCGTACCAGGTGGAGGAAGGCCACCTTGATGGAAACAAGAAACTTATAAACGCAGACCTTGCTAAACATGATTTGCCCTAAAGCTGTAAAAGGCACTCCGTCAATCTGTTACTGTGCTTAAAACCCCCCTGAGACTGAGTTTCCCAAAAACATTTTCATGTCAATAAATAAATATTAATATTTAAAAGACTCGATTGCTATAATGTTCTGCAGAACGTTTTTGGAAAAAACAAATCCCAGGCAGCAAACACAAAGTTCTGTAGTATTCCATTTACATTACACTTGTTGGAAAAACAAACATCAAATCATTAAATGAAAGACACACTCGGATGTACATTTTATCATTCACATACTACAACCAAGGACAGAGGTCCGAGATCGGGGCTTGGCTGTTATCTAATAGCCGCAGGATTAGACACAAATCTCTATTCAAAGCGCTGCAGACAGACTTTTGGTAAGCCCTGACACCAAAGACCGTGGCACATAAATTTCCATTCGATTTGTTTGCGGTGAAGAGGACAAGCGCAAGCAGAAATAAGCAGGAATTAGTGGACACGTCAGAATGAAGGTTGAGGACAGTATATGTCAAAAGGAGGAAGGCAAACAACAAGCTTAAAAACCAAACAAGACGCAAAACTTTCGCTAAGGAAAACAAAGTCAAGGAGCAAAAGGATTAAAAGGAGCACAAAAAAAGCAGAGCTCCGAATGCGACAGACTTTATACAGGTTGTGTATATATATGTATATATATTCACCTGAAAATGATGATCCACCTAGAATGTAACGTAGAAATGTTAAGGTGCATAAAGACATTCCTGACACCACTCATTGCATAACAAATAGAAACAGGACAATCTACACCCTGTCCAACCTACTCTTCCAATATACGGTACGTCCCATTTTTACGGCAGAGCTTAATGTTGTTTGAAGCAAATACAGCATCTCAAGCTTTGTGCATGTAATTAATAGAATAGGCTTCCATTATGTACAATTAATTTCAAAAGTTACTACCCCCTCTTTTAATCCTATTGTGTAAAAACATAATAAAATCATCTTGTCCTAGTGGGTGTTAGAATTAGGCAGATATAACCTCAGATGAACAACAACGTATAACCTCTTTATAGGCAATACTTACTACCCCTTTACTGCTTGCCCAGGCTATAAGCGGGTAAGTTGCAGCCACGTGCTGCTAATCATCAGCTCTTGATTAAATGATCACCAGTACGTGTGCAGACCTCTATAATAGCTGAAATTTTGTCAGTTTGCTTACCTGGAGCAATCAGATTCATTTTAACACAATGTCAAGAGGGAAAGACATATGGTCTTAGAGAAGCAATAGTTGCTGCACATCAATCTGGAAAAATGTTATGAAACCATTTCCAAACAATTTGGAATTTAACTCCAGCATTCAAAGCATTCAAGAGACTTGCAAATCTTCCCAAAACAAAGTTAAGATCATACAGGAAGCTATTACTTCAAGTTATTGCTGCACACCTAGAATTAAAAGGGGGGTACTAACTTTTAAACATGACTGTACATCATAGCGCATAAGAAGCAAACATTTTAAACACAAATACCTACCCGTTAGTTCTATGTATGTCTGATCTTCCTGTTAATCATTTATTTAAATTCACATCAGAGCAAAAGGACAGAGGCCTTACCATTCAGGCTGCCACTCGTCGTAACGGCAGTAGCTTGCTTTTGGTTGTCGTACGATGGTCCGATATTGCCCAAGTCCTTAAACACACAATAAACACTGCAGTTTAGCTTGAGAGTCACTTGTTTAAAATTGCTATAAAGTATTTAAAAGTATCAAGACTCTTTTGATGTTTGTTATGTGACTGGAGTCCTGAAATACCCCTGTGCCACAGATCCGATACCCTGGTCATTCAGGTCATCAGCTGACATTTTATTGCCACATAACGGTTGCTGAGCCTCAACCTGACCAACTGCTCCAACCACAGATCATAACACTGCCTCATTAAGGCTTGTACCGTGGGGCACTATACATGTTGGGTGCATCACTTCATGCGCTTCCCTTCTTACCCAGAAGCACCCATCACTCTGGAATAGGGTCAATCTGGACTCATTAGACCACATGACCTTTTTTCCATTGCTCCAAGTCCAATCGTTATGCTCTCTAGCAAATTGAAGTCTTTTTCTGAAAGTCTCATTAATAAGTATTCTTATGTTCACACAGCTGTTTAGTCCAAATCCTGGGCTCTCATCACATTGTATGTCTAATAAAATGCTCTTAATTTCACTATTAAACATAGCTACGGATGTTTACTGTCATCTCTATTCATGATTTTTTTTTCCAGGTACTGATAATGTGCTAAAGGGTTCTTAACCCAGTTCCAGCGATTTCTAATTTCCATAGTTTTTTTTTTGATTGATGCAGCCTAATAATTTGACTCTTATGAAATGGTGACTTTTCTGGACATTTAGTTTATTAAATTTAATCCCTTTTGCCTTCTTCAAGCACCTTGTTGGCAATTATAGTGTAAAGTTTTTAGATCTGTTTTAGATGTTACAATGGTATAACTGAAGTATACTTACAAGTACTTTTAATTTTAAAGTTTATGCAAAGAGTCAATATTTGCAGTGTTGACCCTTATTGTTTCAAGACCTCTGGAATTCGCCCTGGCATGCTGTCCATCAACTTCAGGGCCACATCCTGACTGATGGCAGCCGATTCTTGCATAATCAATGTTTGGAGTTTGTCAGAATTTGTGTGATTTTGTTTGACCACCTGCCTCTTTAGGATTGACCACAAGTTCCCAATGCGATTAAAGTCTGGGAGAGTTTCCTAGCCATGGACTCAAAATTTTAATGTTTGGTTCCCAGAGCCACTTAGTTATCTGACAAAAAGATCTAAAAACACTAAAGCAGCAGATTTTGTAAAATTTTGTCATTATCAAAACTTTTGGCCAGTACCCAGTTTCCACTAGATGATTCCAATAAATCTTGGTTTCAGAATGTATTTCCTCAGCTATGGGTTTATCAACATAGGCAATCTTTAATTCCAAGCTTTTTGTGCATGTACGAATTGTTTCACAAACACACTGTTAGGACCTGAAGAGGCCAGGACATACAGCTCCTTTGAGGAGAGGCTGAGATAGAGGAGGACAAATCTGAAACAAGTGGTCTTAGTCACCAAAGATGGTATTAAAGATGGGAATTACCAGCGACCACCCAACACAATATCGATGCTTAGGTGCCGATTCGATTAAATTCTTAATTATAAATAATAACTATCATTATCCTGATGCAATATTACATTTTCCCCAGATTTTATCATAATCTTAAACTTCCAAAAAAAAAAAAAAAAAAAGGTTTAATGAAAATGTGTAAATAGTTCATGGCAACGTTTTACTGCTTCAAATGCCTCGAAACTCGACTTGACAGTGAACGCGCAGGTTGAGTGGCTGTGAGCACTCGGGCACTTCTGGCTTCTAACGTGGGCACGTGCGGATTCTAACGCATGTCATTTTCAAGACAAATTAGCATTCGCTGTGTTTTGAGACTTGTGTAAGCCTGTGTAAAGAGTGGGTTTGAATCAAATTCGCTCACAGAGTGTGGAAAAAAATTAGGCAGATCGAAGGCTTTTCATATGTACCATCTTTGATAATGTAATGCCATAAAAATTTGTTTCTGTTGCGCCACTTCCAAGCTTCTGTTCTCTGTACAGATTTGCTTATATCTAAGGCTGATCGGGCGGTCACCGGTCATCGCCAATCAAACAGAAAACGAGCCCATTCGGATCACTGGCCTATTAACCGGTTCATCTCGATTATAAAAGTGAAAAAAATAAATAAAATAGTTTGGTCAGTGTAGCAACACCTGAATCACCACACACAAAAAAAATAGCGATCCATTAATGAATTGCATTTTCCTCATCTCTAGATAAAAACCTTCCCTAACCTCAAACATATTACTTACCACTGTATCGTTCATCAGACCTAATGTAACCACATCGCATCAACATCGTTGTCTTCTGACAGAATACATTTGGAAAGTTGAAGCAAATGCAAATGACCTGCTGTTGCATGGCAATGTTAAGACTGCTTTTGGTATCAAAAGAAACAGTTCAAGAGTGAAAAAGCAAAACCATTTAAAAAATTTTTACGAGGTGAAAGCACAATGGCAACATAGGCAATCTTTAATTCCAAGCTTTTTGTGCATGTACGAATTGTTTCACAAACACACTGTAGTCCCAGTACTACCACAAAAGACACCTTAACTCGACTTGACAGTGAAACGTTCCTATTATGGGAACGTTAAAAAAAAAAAATAAAAAAAAAATACAAAATAAAAACTTTAGACTACAGGTTTCTAGTTGGCAAATAAAAAATTTCCTGCTTTTTATCCTTTTTTTAATTTTTTTATTTTACTGGGGTTTGAACAAGCCAATTTAAGTTTTCCCTAATGTGACCTCATATAGGAAGATACCCTCCCCCCAGCTTGTTGCTCAGCTCTGCTGTTCACTAGTGGGACACGGCTAACTCATTTACACAAACACTGAAATGGTGCATTTTGAGTTTTAGGTATGGAAAAAGTGCATTACCTGAAGAGTGTCTAAGCTGAAGCATCAACACACTTTTGTGAGCCATCTAAGACATCTATGTTAACTTCTCTCTGACTTAATAATAATAATAATTACAACTTTGTATGAAAAAGTCTATTATTACAGATACGTTAGCTGCGATGGAAAACAATTTTATGCAGATAAAGTTATGAACCTCAGAGGACTGGTACCGGACCTTGAAAAGGAGATAAAATTATTGCGTTATCTGATGACTAAGCATTTATTGTATTCTGTGTGTGTGTGTGAAGACAATCAATCTACACAGCTTTACTAACAATCTCTTCAATAGTCCTTATTTTGTAATCAGCGTCCAGTCGACCAGAAGTACTAGTAGTACCAGAAAAATCACCGAAATATCAACAACAACGTCGACAGACAGAAAGTATTGACCTGCAAGCAAAAGTTATAGTGCTACTGTAAGAGACCACATTGGAGTAACTGATCCTGCAAGTTCCTGGCTGTAGCCTCTGCCAGAGACTGATTTCCCTGGTCTGAGCCAAGGTCACACTACACACCTTGACCATGTTTGGCTCTAATCACAGCTGTGCGTCAGATGTTTCTACTGTGAATGTCATTAAAAACTAAGTGACTACATACACTGCTTGGCCAAAACAAAGAAAGTCGCACACACCAAGATTTCACTCAATAGCCTTTAGCTTTGATTATAGCACAATTTTTTCACTAGTAGTTCAAGTAGTTTTCTTATGGACATATAGCTGTTTAGTCCCAATACTCATCACACTGTGTGCGTACAGAAATGCTCTTACTTTCACTATTAAACATAGCTGTGATTTTTACTGTAAATTTTTCACCATGCAACTTCAAACGTTGACGTGATCCCAATTCTTAATTCTTTTGTTTTTTGACCACATTTCTTCCACAAAGTTGACGGCTCAGCACTATTCTTCCAGGTCCTGATAATGTGTTGAAGCGTTCTTAACCCAGTTCCAGTCATTTTAATCCCCTTTGTTTGATGAAGCACAATTATGACCCGTCTGAAATGGTGACTTTTACCATTGTGTTTTTTTGGCAAGGCAGTGTGCGGTATGTAGGGGTATGTAAATCAGAGCACAAACAGCGAAACGAAAAAAGGATGGGAGCCCATGATTCTATCACCAGTGTGCTGATATAGACTGTATTTGGTGACAATTTTGATCAGTTCACCTGTCTGTGGTCATAATGTTTTGGCTGATCAGTGTATATATATGAGCACCTGCTGTAATATAACGTCTGGAAAAAAGCAAAGGGCGTTTTTAATAAATTCTGAATTAACTACAGAGGCTAAAACAAGGCTTTAAGAGTACCTGATCAAGCAGACCAAATTTGGGGTAGTCTTCCTCGGGATCTTTACTGCCAGGGTCAGGATGTTCTTTCACAAGGAACACGTCACGCTCTTTACTCTATTAAGAAGAAAAGAAAAAGAAAAAAAAAAAGGAGAACTTGTACACGCTGAAAATATCTAGATAAAAAGGAAATAAGGATTCAAATCTACCTACCATGGTCTTCACTATATTATTCGGCCATGTCAGTTTTCCTGGTCTCTGACGAGTTGTCATACACTCCCAGTACTTATCAATGAAGGGAATAATATCCTGGAAAATAAAGCAATCCCCATCACAATCGGATCAACAGCATGGAAGGATTGATTAAACAAATATAGGCTACATAAAATAGGAAAGCATCTGGAACTTTAAGAATTGATAAACACTTAAATGCAGACTATTTCATAACAATAAAAAAAATTACAAAACGACACAAGAACACATTTATTTCCCTCATCCTTTATATACATTTTATATACAGGGGTTGGACAATGAAACTGAAATACCTGGTTTAAGACCACAATAATTCATTAGTATGGTGTAGGACCTCCTTTTGCGGCCAATACAGCATCAATTCATCTTGGGAATGACAGCTACAAGTCCTGCACGGTGGCCAGAGGGATTCTGAGAGATTCTTCTTGCAGAATAGTGGCCAGGTCACTACGTGATGCTGGTGGAGGAAAACGTTTCCTGACTCGCTCCTCCAAAACACCCCAAAGTGGCTCAATAATATTTAGATCTGGTGACTGTGCAGGTCATGGGAGATGTTCAACTTCACTTTCATGTTCATCAAACCACTCTGTCACCAGTCTTGCTGTAAGTATTGCTGCACTGTATGCTGTGCATCCTGATACACGGCACCGCCTTCAGGATACAGCGTTTGAACCATTGGGTGTACATGGTCCTCCAGAATGGTTCGGTAGTCCTTGGCAGTTATGCGCCCATCTAGCACAAGTATTGGGCCCGGGGAATGCCATGATATTGCAGCCCAAACCATCACTGATCCACCCCCATGATTCACTCTGGGCATGCAACAGTCTGGGTGGTACGCTTCTTTGGAGCTTCTCCACACCGTAACTCTCCCGAATGTGGGAAAGACAGTGAAGGTGGACTCATCAGAGAACAATACATGTTTCACATTGTCCACAGCCCAAGATTTTCGCTGCTGGCACCACTGAAACCGACGAACAGTTTTGTGGAAACAGGAGCGTTGAGGTGAACATTTAATTCTGCAGTGAGTTGGGCAGCTGGGGTTTTATGATTTTTGGATACAATCCGTGTTAGCACCCAGCCATCCCTTTCAGACAGCTTCCTCTTCCGTCCACAGTTACTCCTGTTGAATGTGGTTCGTGCTTCTTGGTGGTATGCCGACATTGATCAAGATCCACGGTAATCACAAAGACTTACTGTCTTGGTCACATGCACCAACGAGACGCGCACCAACAATTTGTCCTCTTTTGAACTCTGATATGTCACCCATAATGTTGTGTGCATTGCAATATTTCAAGCAAAACTGTGCTATTACTCTGCTAATTAAACCTTTACACTCTGCTCTTAATGGTGGAACGTGCGATCAATGAAGATTGGCCACCAGCCTGGTCAAATTTAGCCATGAAACCTCCAACACTAAATTGGCCAGTGTTTCAGTTTCATTCTCCAACCCCTGTGTATATATATTGTTATTAACCAAATACTTATTTTCCACCATAATTTGCAAATAATTTCTTTTTTAAATCCTACAATGTGATTTTCTGGATTTTTTTTTATTCTTATTTTGTCTCTCATAGTTGAGGTGTACCTATGATGAAAATTACAGGCCTCTCTCATCTTTTTAAGATGCACAATTGCACAATTGGGGGCTGACTAAATACTTTTTTGCCCCACTGTATGTATGTATGTATGTATACACACACACATAGCCAAAAAACATATACATACTTCAGAAAAAGAAAAACTTAAATATATATATAGTATAAATATTTATTGCTATACATTATATATTGATTTAAGATACCACTCAAAAGTTTGGGATCACTTTCTAGCTTCATGGTCGTTCCTGGTTTGCATTTCCTTCTATTTTGTAAAACAATGTCTTCTCCTCTGCAGGTTTTGGTCTTCATGATGTTTGATGGGATTTGCAAATGCACTTGTCAATACTGTTCTTGCAAAATCTATTCTAGAAAGGCTGACCTTAAAAAGGTGTCTTGTGGAAAACAAATGTGATAACTGCCATGGCTCTCCTTGTCACCTTAGCCACATGTTTTTTTTTATTTTTTTTTTATAAATTTAGTCCTGTCCAATTCTTTCTCCCCGATTTTCTCCCCAATTTTGTCGTGTCCAATTCCTCCCGTCACTAGGGGGCTCCCACATTAAGGCTACTACTACCACTCAGCCGGGAGGGCCGAAGACTATCACGTGTTTCCTCCGAACCACGTGACGCCAGCCAAACGCATCTTTTCGAACTGCTCGCTCACGCACCGTCGTAACACACTCGAGGCCAGTGCTATCCGCTCCCCCCGCTTGTGCGAGCTCGTGGACGCCCCGAATGGCGTAGAGCCGTGCAATTAATGTGGGAGCACTAATACCCCTCATCCCTCCCCGCTGAGAGAGCTCGGCCAATTTAGCTCTCTCGAAGCCTCCGGCTGTGAGAGGAAAACAGCATCACCCGGGGTTCGAACCAGCGATCTCCAGATGATAGGCCGTGCACTTTACCACTGCGCCACTCGGAGGCCAGCCACATGTTTTTTATGTGTCCCGAGCTGGACGGTTTCTGGAAAGGTTATTTTGCTATTATGTCAACTGTTCTTGGGGTAACTCTCCAACCTTGTCCTCTGATTGCTATATTTGGGTTTCCGATCGCTCACTTACACTTAATTCTACACAAAAGTTTATCATAGCTTTCACATCCTTATTGGCGAGACGTCTATTATTGTTGCATTGGAAGTCTGAAGTCTAAATATCCTACTATCTCCCATCTTTAAGGTTTTTACAGACAATTTTTTCCACAACTGGCAACCCTTTATTTCTTAAAGTGTGTGTGTGTGTGTGTGTGGGGGGGGGGTGGCTGATCTTAATTTCAGAGTGTTTTTGTTTAGTTATATTTATTTATTTATGAAAATGAAGAAAGGTAAATTGTATTTCTGTAAGTACAAGTACTGTATTGTTTTCTTTTTTCAATAAAAAAATTTTGGGGAAAAAAAAGGTGTCTTAAAAAAATTAATTAAACAAAAACAAAGAAATTTGCAAGTGTTCCCAAACTTTTGAGTGGTAGTATGTATGATATTACATTGGTATTTCAAGAATTGATGTAACACTTAAACGCATATACAGTATATAAAACTAAAGAGCAAGCTCTTGAAGTGAGCTCTCGATACATCACCTTATCTTTAGAAAACATGGTCTTTGGATGCTCCTCCCGAGTCCGTGACCTCCATGTCAGATTAGCCAAGGCTGTGAGGCACATCTCCTTCAGGTCTTAATAAACATGAACAGAAATCTCAATTCAGGATCTTCAGAATGAATGCATAAGCTGAACAAAGACCAGACACACAAAACACTGACTCGCTTGCTTTCTCAAGAAGTAGGTATTTCCGCTGTGATGGCACACGTTGCAGTGGAACACATAGTTGGTCATGAACGGAAGGCAGGTCCTGTGGGGAAGAGAAAAGGAGACTGAACTTATATAACTTATACAACCCCTTTTATTTATTTATTTATTTTAATCCATGACTCTGGATAAAAGCGTTTACTAAATAATTTGACAAAGGGACGATGTGTGCATTCTTACGCGGTGTCGATGCCGAACATGTCCGCCGTGAACCACTTCATGCACAGCGCACACTGTAGCTCGACTTCACCCAGCTGCCGACCGTTCTCCTCGTCTCCTGAGCCGGTGTTGGTGTCTGCACCCTCAGTGCCTTCACCCATCTGAGAAAATAAAGAAGAAGAAGAAAAAGAAAAAAAAAGCATGAGCGCTATACGAGCCATAATTTATGGAATTAAATCAGAATCACGGCTCGGTGCCAGAAGACTTGAGGGACTTGCAAACCCCTAATATAAGGCAGACATCGCATGCACTCATGTTCAGTGTGTTAATAAACCTACCACAGGCTCTTTTCCGCTGGAGGACTCAGACTCCATGCTTGCTGTTAAGTCTCCTAATGATGCATCTCTGCAAAGGTGCACACACAAATTCACAAAAAAGTTCAATTCTACAGGGCAAGATATACAGATCAGTCAGTTATACAGTCAAGCACAAGGGGTGTTCAAGTAAAACCAAGACTTCTGATTAATAATAATAAAAAGAAAATAAAAAAAAACAGTTAAAAGAGTAAAAACTCCCTTTATGTGCTCGGATACCATCTAGGTAGAACATTTTCTCAGTATGCCGCAGCCATGATC
This sequence comes from Clarias platycephalus, assembly GCA_030068275.1. Classification (NCBI taxonomy): domain Eukaryota; kingdom Metazoa; phylum Chordata; class Actinopteri; order Siluriformes; family Clariidae; genus Clarias; species Clarias platycephalus. The sequence continues at coordinate 7,345,999 of JAQQZT010000009.1, read as the reverse complement.
GGACTGCCTGCTTCATGTCTGAAACGCTGGCCTCCCGGGAACTCCTTTAATTGCCCAACCATGTGAAACAAGCTTGGAGCATGGACAGAACTGTACAGGGAATGTGGCAATAACCCCCAGCTGAGTTCCTATAACGTGTTCATGAAGGATTAAGTGCACAGTTCCCAAAGACAGATGCGTCTCTTTCAAGTTACTGACAAGTTATCTGTCGATTTTTAAGGGATCAGGTGTTCCACTCACTGAACGTACATGGAAAAGACTGCAGTGTGCTCCGAGTCACCTCAGGTGAGATCGTCATTCACGGACGGATGTCCTTCTTTAAAACGTTTGCGCCATTCAAATGTTTTACTGAGGCTAAGAGTCTCATCACCATACTGTGCTTTTTTAAAAGTCAATCCGGTTTTTATTCCCTCTTTCACAATACATTTCACAAGTCCTAAGTTGACTTGAACGCTCCTCATTTACAAGCGGTGACAATTTTGGTATTTCTTTGTCTCTGTACATCACAACAATGCATTTAAAATAAATGAGTGAAAAACGTGGTTGTGGAATTCACCTGCAGTTTAAGTGATATAACGAAAATATTGCATTAGAAATTAGTGCCTTTTTTTATCAAGTAATTTGACAACTGAACAATAAACAGTTTAATGGTCTTTTGTGGCCTGATTTATTGTTATTTCATTAATAAGAATGGAATTGACAAATGTTGAATTTCCTTTTGGTAGCTGCTCATGGAAACTCCATCAACAATATGATAGTTGGCTGATCACAGAATTTTTTCCCTCTTGAAGTGAAACCCCTTCATAACATCTAGCCATGTCTATGTCACTCTGGAGGAGATAGGTGTTGTCATTGTCAAAGTCCACAATCAAGAGACACCTTCATGAATGTAAATACAGAGGATCTACCTCAAAATGCAAATCAGTGGTGAGACTTAAGGACAGAAAGGCCAGATTAAACTTTTCTGAAGTTTTTCTCTTTTTTCTAAAGACGCCTGCGCAGATCTAAAACAATATTCTTTGACCAGAGGAAACTTGTACAAGAATGACAGGAATAGGAGAGTATGGAGAAGGAAAGAAAGGTCTCCTGTTCCAAAGCATACCATATCACCTGTTAAATATGAGGCAGTGTGATGACAGTCATGTACGGTTGCTAATGTAACTGGGTCAGTGGTGTTTAGTGATGATGTGACTGCTAAAATAAAGAGTAAACAAGCGGTAAAGCAGCTCAAAGGGGGAAACTCTGTATTTAATAATGTCCACAGTTTCCAAACTCCAGGAAGCATATAATGTTTATAGATGGGAAAAAAATGTATTTAGTTATGAATTGTTTTTTTTTATGTGCAGATTCATGTATCGGCACATTAATAACAATAATAATAATAATAAGTTTATTTTATATAGCGCCTTTCAAGAAACTCAAAGTCGCTTTACAGTAACAAAAATTTATACATAGGAAAAGACATCTGAAAAACAACAAAAACAAAATACAGATAAACATGAAACCCATCGCATTTATCTAATCACATATTCAAAGATCGGGAAAACAGGACGAGAAAAGATATGTTTTAAGGTAGATTTTGAAATCCTGTAATGAAGAAAAATCACGGATGTGTTTGGGAATAGAATTCCAGAGTGTAGGGGCAAAAATACTGAATGCTCGTCCTCCGGATGATGTTAATCTATGGCGAGGAATTAACAGTAGACCATCATCTGCAGATCGGAGTGTGCAAACAGGAGAGTAAGTATGAATAAGATCCAAAATATATGGGGGAGCAAGACCATGCAGTGCTTAATGGCCCCATTGACACCAAAATTTATTACATTTATAATAGAGATGCCGAAATGATCTGCTTTTCAGTTTGATCAGACACGACCGATCACAACGGACATAACCGATTCTGTGGCGAGTGCTTCCGGCTGGTGCAACAGAAACACATTTTCGTGGCATTACGTTAAAAAGCCTCTGATCTGCCTTTTTCTTCAAACTCTTTTTCTGCAAGCGAATAAGCCTCAAACCCACTCACTACACACGTCTCAAAACGTCACTAGCTCTAATTACAATTAATCAACACACTCAAGACTTTGGAGGCATTTGAGGAGGTAAAACGCCACTGTTTCTTTATAATCCTACAGGTGGTACACTCTAAAATATTCCCTCACACTGGCAGGCCGTGTGGTAGAAATTATTTAATTGGCAAGTTTGTTTAGAAATAGTAATTATGGTGGATGACAGAGATACTTGCTTCAAGTTGAAAATAAAAAGGTTACATTCTTGTATTTGAAGTTAGTTTGTAATGTTTAAATGCTGCGCTTGATTTATCAGTGAGAAAACTAATGCTATAGTATAAGGATTGGGCTACAATTCAGTTTCAAGCAATTCCAGCAATACAATTCAAGCTACAGGAACTAAAGGTTGTAAAATTGTAACAAAATCTAAAAAAAAATTTTAATACTGAATAGTGATTCTTACAGAATCACACCTAGGTATCGTTATAATATTATATCGGGTGATAACATGATTCCCATCCTTAAAAATTTCACTCACTCTATAGCGCTTTATCTTTATTTGTACAGGGTCGCGGGACATGGAGCCTATCTTAGGGTACGAGGCGGCACTTCATCGCAGGGCACACACACACACACACTCAATCACACACTACTACAGGCAATTTGGGAACACCAATTAACCTAATCTGCATGTCTTTGGACTTTCAGAGGAAACCAGATAACCCGGAGGAAACCCACCAATCACGGGGGAGAACATCGGAACTCCATGCACACGCAAACCTAAGGTGGGAATCAAACCCTGACCATGGAGGAGGGCAGTGCCAACCACTACGCCACTGTGCCAACCTCAACAATGTTTAAAATGATGCTAGTTTGTCCGATTACTTTTGAGCCTGTAGAAATAGAGGGGTGATGTAATCATTTCTGTAATTCCTACTTTCCACACTGTAAAAACATCTTAACTGCTTTTCTTGCCCCTGATCCACTGTGTTCGTGATCAGAGGCAAGAGCTCAACAATTGTGTCCTCGTGTAGATCACCTGCTTGTGTTAAACCTCGTTATGTTACACATATAACCTATGAATAATAAATACATTCAATGTGTAGGGTTGTGAACAGACTCCTGTCCTTAAACTGATTGACAGGACGAGGCTGTAAAGAGAGAAAACAATCTGAAACAGTTTACTGTTTAAAACTCGGTGTGAAGCGCTAAGCATAAATCCTCAGATACACCAGACGCCTAGCTCAATCCGTGCAGTGATGCTTTTTATAATACTGAAGACACAGTTCTTATATTAAACGTAATTTTCATTGAAACTCGCCTTTCCGCTGATTCTGCTTCAACAACAGCTCCAGCGCCCGCCTCTGCCTCGGAAGCCATGTTTGAAAACTAAATCACGGAACAAAAAAACATCTCGCGAGACTACGCGTCTTCTTCGTCTCTCGGTTTGCGGAGAGATTAGATTCGTACTGCCACCTATAGGGAAGAATAAGTTGTACAGCAAGTTTATTGGTAACCCTTAATTGGGTACCATCTCACACACACACACACACACACACCGGTGTAGGGCTGTTTTTCAGGAATTTTCCCCCTTAGATCCACTGAAAGGAACTCTTCTGTTCCAACAAAACTGCGCACCAGTCTGCAAAGCAATGTCTATAAAAACATGGATGAGTGAGTTTCGTGTGGAAGAAGTTGACTGGTCTGCATCTCAACCCAATAGAACAACTTTGAGATGAATTAGAGCGAAGATTCGTCCAACATCAGTGCGTCCACAAATGCGCTTCTGGAAGAATAGTCCAAAAGTCCCATAAACACACTCCTAAACCTTGTGGAAAGTCTACATAGAAGAGTCAAAGCTGTTATAGCTGCAAAGGGCGGGCCAACATCATATTAAACCCTATGGATTAAGAATTGGATGTTCATATGCATGTGAAGGCAGGCGAGCGAATACTTTCGGCAGTATAGTGTATACATTATATGCAACTACACTGTCTATATACAGTACATCCTTGTATCAACCTCATATGAGGACTGTTTAGAACTGTTGGGTTAATTTTTTTCCCAAACAACTTTCTGGTTGAAGACATTGATTAAATTAATTAAGTGCACACACACACACACACACACACACACACACACACACACACACACACACACACACACACACACACACACAC
>JAQQZT010000009.1:7329015-7341710 GCA_030068275.1 Clarias platycephalus | reverse complement strand
ACACACACACACACACACACACACACACACACACACACACACACACACACACACACACACACACACACACATTCACATGCTCATTTACACACTATAGGCAATTTGGGAGCACCAATTAACCTAACCTGCATGCCTTTGGACTGTGGGACGAAATCGAAGTACCTGGAGGAAACCAACCAAGCACGGGGAGAACAAGCAAACTACATGCACACAGACCTGATGCAGGAATCAAATCCTTGACTGTGGAGGTGCAAGGAGACGGTACTTAACCACTGCTAAGCCACCTCTAACCACTGCTCTAGCCTATATAGTGTTAAACTTTCTCCTACTGAAACAGACATATTTAAACATGTTCCAACATTTCCCTTGTTCCAAAGACATAATTTCATACTGCAGCACAAGAGCCCTGACCTTAAGCTCTCTGAATTCTAGCTCAACAACATCAGTATCCAAATTCAATAATGATCTTGAGGCTAAATGAGAAATCACGCCTACAACCACACTCCAAAAAGCATTTAAAGTTGGAAACGAGCGATCGACTCCATATTGAGGCCCATGGTTTTGGAATAGGATTTTGCACAAGCAAGAACATGTACGATCAGGTGTCCAAATACCTTTGGCCATATAGTGTATATTATGCTCAAGTATATAAAATGTATACTTACTGGTCCTTATATCAAATTTACTTCTCATGTATCTAAATGCTTACTGACTGCAGTCTATCTGTTACTATACATTATTTGCCAGCCTTCTGAATATGTCCTATAATTTAAATGACTCATCACTGGTCTGTTGTCACCCTGCTGAAAAATCCACGTTGGTCTGAACATATACCACCTTTGCCAGCTGGTACACTCCTTCTTCATAACTGCTTGACTAAACTGATCACCAAATGTTTGAGATTCTTGTGTTAACTCGCAGTTGTGTTATTTTCTGAAATTGTCTATGATGAAGTATTTATCATAATTCAAAAACTTGGGCACTTACCCTCCGGCAAAGATTGATGACCACTTTGAGCAGTTTGGCCTGTGTTTTGCCAGCTGTTAGCCAGTCAGACTTAAATTTTTCATTTGGGTATTTTGCTGATGTTTAGCAATAGCATTGGTTTACATGTTTTAAAAAGACACTATCAAGTCAAGTCAGGCCAGGCCAAGTAGATCAGACAGTCACTGTATACACTTGCTGCTTGTTCTCTTTTTACTGTTGAACAAGGTGCAAATAGATCCTGTGATGCTCTCACTAAGAATATTTTACTATTATTGTGTAACACGGCTAATCTTATACTGTACGACCATAAACAAAAAGAATCCGAGGTGTTCACCACAGCATGAACATTCCGAGCCTTACATTTTTATTTAATTAAAGCTCCGTTGCCGACCATATAAATAAATATATCAGAAACCTTACTGTAGGCTATTTGTCAGGTTAATTATGCCACGCCTTGTTGTTTTTACATATATTGAAATAATTTATATAAAGCAAATCCAATGCAAACTACACCTTATTAAACAATTATTGATTTTGTTATATATGACATTCAGTAAATGCTGGAAGAAGCAGGCAAAGACTAAAATTTGAGAGTCGACACGACTGAATCCAACAAACTGACTCGTTGTAAAAAGGCCAAAAAAATTTCCATCACTATTGTGGAGCTCTAACAACACGGCCAAGATGTAAGGTGTGGCCAAACGTCACGTGAATGCCTCCTGTCAGAAAGTCATTGGGTAGAATAGACTTCCACTAGATTTTACACTGAAGGGGAAAGCGAGCAAAAAGCAGAGTGAAAACCCAGAAAAAGAAATGCAGTACTAAATCTTAGTAACTTGAGTTATTCAGCATGCCACTTTAAATGCGTTATATGTCTTATTTTATACATGCATTCAGACTCATCCTACAAAAAGTAGGTAATGCAAACTGATGGCAGAAAAAAACATAAAATACATAAAAATTTTGGCAATAACAATAAAAGAGCCAAAATGATGCCTATATCTTCGTATGCTATGAAGCAAAGATTTATAATGCATAAGTATTTTAAAAATGAATAAATAAAGGAATTTAAAACATTACCTGGACTACTTTTATCTCATTTTCAATCGCTTTCGGAATTATGACTCCAAATGTCACGGCCCGCAAATGACCCATAAACCCGTCGAACGTGGTTTAAACATCTATTACCACTACGAGTGCCATTCTTCTCTTAAAAAGTACACGGCAATAATGACTAAGCCTGTTGTTAAACGTGGCAGCCAGACGACCAAAGAGGTAATTACCCTCTTTTGCGGAATGTAAAATGTGGCCAGATGAATACAGGACAATTGCAGGAATACATGATTGTTTGCATGTCTTCCTCTGTGATCTATTGTTGGCCATCTGTGATTTGCAGACAATGCCAGGGATTGACTGTTATAGTCTGTAATGAAATGCCCCCTACATACTTTGTTTCTGAATGAACGTTTCTAAAGGCCTTGTTTAACTTCTCAGCATGACCCAGTTGTGTGGTTTGACTTCCAGTGTATGCAACAAACATTATCGTAGCCTTACAGTGAATCATTTCCTCAGATGAGCTACGTGGAACGGATCCGTTAAGCTACAGAGCAAATTCCAAACACAGTTTGAGGAAGTTAAAGAAGAAACTGTATTTGCTCGACTAATCCTCTGGTGCTCTGGTTTATTTACTTTAGAATTGCAAGGTACAGTTATACGAAAATAGCAAATATATGATCAGTTGAGCTTGATTTACTATCTTTCCCACTCGCAATTAATTCATGAGTCATTTTTTCAGTGAGTCACTTATTCACCTTCTTCTTTTTTGTACACATCAGAACATTAGTTAAATTCATTATTTCAAATAAACATTTTAAGGAGATCTGATGGTGTACCGCTAACTCCATGCCCTGCTAGGTCAAATCAATATCAAATTCAAATCAAATTCAAATGTGTCACATACACAACCATACACAGTATGATAAGCGGTGAAATGCTTATAGGGCTGTCCGATACCTGAAAATAGAAAGATTTCACTCCAATAAAATAATAATATTGCACTAGAGAATATAATTAAACTAAATATAGAATTTGCAATAAAATAAAATATGTTGAAACTATATATCAAAATAAATAAATAAAAATTTAAATGATGAAATAAATAGAAAAAATACAAATTCAAGGTCTCTTCTATGGATTTGTCCTGTACAAATCCTGTATTTCTGCAGAAATAACCTACATAAACGTTCACATCCATCGATCACACACACTGCAATAAGAAATAAAGACTGAGTTCTATATAAGCTTTCCAGGAATGGTTTAAACCCACCACATTCTTTTACTCTTACACTTAATAAGAACACAATAATGGCATGATAAGGTTAATAAGGTTAATCTTTTTTTTTGTGTGGTTTAACTCTACAAGCCCACATCTCCTGTGGAGAATTCAATTGAGCTTTAAATCTAAAGGTCTTCAGACACACTCCTTCTGGCTGGCCCGTTGCTGACAAAACTCCTAACTCTCATCTCGCTAGACAAAGAGGGAGGTCAGCGAGGGTCAGGAGAACTCGTGACATCTGCTAATTGTCCTGGTGGGCCGGCTAAGCCTTGCTCCCTGAATACCAGCGCTTTAGTCGGTGTTGACACCTGGGAGGACTCTGGCATCTGCCACGCAAGACCACCTCTGGAGGCGCTGGGGATTATTTACAACATCTGAACACTCCCTGCAAGGTTGATACAGTCATTCGTCTGTTGGATGGAGATCCAACGGACAAGTTGATTTTCACTGATGATTGTGTCTACTAAAACAGAATTAATTATTATTAATATTATCATTATTATTTGTAGTAGTAGGAAGATTTATGTTTTAATTTGTATTTATTTATTTATTTATTTTATTTCATCTATTATAAAGCTGTGCTTTAGAAGGAGAGACCAAAGAGATTTTCCATAATATTGTCTGGTCTCGCTCTTAAATATAGACATACATCTCTAATTTTGTAAATCTGCTTTATGACGGTGTTATTATGATGATAAAATTAATTGAATTTTATCTTTTTTTTTAAATTTTTTTTTTATACCCCTTCTGATCTTCAGACCTGTCTGATCCAGCATGACGCCATATTTCCGTTCAAAGTTCTCATAAAATGGAAGCCACTCACTGCTGAAGTTGTTCCTATACAGACCGATGTAGGTCTGCATTTGCCAGCAATAGCTTAGCACTGAAATCTCTATCAGTAAACAAAAGGGCAAAAAAAATAACTTTAATGTTAAAAGTTTTAACATTAAAGTTAACAACCCTATATACAGGATAAAGCAGTGTAGACGATGAGTGAGCGAAATTCCTTGTTATACATTTGCACTTTTTCACTATAAAGTACGCAGCTAGTGAATGGAATTATTCATAATTGTACATCTTATGTCACCTAAAGTACTGTATATCAGTCTTGAGCCCCACCATTTCTCTCTATTTTGCCCTTCAAAGAGTCAGACTTTCTTGTATTTTGTAGCGTAGTCTTGAGGAATAGTCCTCCAGGCTTCCTGAAGAACTTTTGTCGCCTCTTATTCAGTCCAGTCCCTGTACCTAAGCAATTTCAATGGAATCACTCAAGCTAAAAAAACAAACAAACATCTAACCTAAGGCATGAACCAGTGAGAAACAGGTGCAGATGACAACAGATGATCAGGCCCATGATTAGTATACAAAGCTGATCCTGAATGCTGAGTGGTTGGAACGGAACGAGAGGGGAAATGAGGTTGCTGCTGAGTTCGTTACAGAAACAACCATTTTTAATAGTTTCTTTAGACACTCTGCAGACTGTCACAGTTACAAAAAAGCAAGTAAACATTTTTTTTCACCAAAAGTTGATGAGTTGAAAGCAAGAAAAAGGCATAAGGGCAAGCATAAGGATTTGAGTGACTTGAGTGACCCAGGCCAAATTTGATTAAAGGAAGGAAAACCGGTGAACTGGCGACAGGGTCATGGGCGGCACATGGGGAGCGAAGGCTGGCCCATGTAGTCTGATACAATAGCCGTGTTAGTGTAGATTAAATTGATGAAATGGTTAATGCTGGTTGTGATAGAAAGGTGTCAGAACACAGTGCATCACTGTTATGGTGGCAAATGGGGGATCTACTCAAAATAATACTGTGTAACCAGTTAGTGTCAAGGTTTCTCTCTAGGGAAGGTTTCACCTCTGGCTTGTTCATAAAGGCTAAATTTATAACTTTCAAATTGACCTCCTTATGCATTTCTGTAAAAGTGCATTGTGACAAAACTGCTTTGTCTCTTGTTAAAAGCGTTATATTTACTATAAAAGTTAATAAATAAAGTTAATTCCTTAATATTACATGACATTTAAGTTGAGGTTATTAATTAAAATACGTTTTAGGATTTATAAATACAAAAAAATTATAATTAAAGAGTTACAATTTAATTAAAGAGTTACGAAGCCTGCTCACTTCTAGGCTACAGGGTGAGAGTCGATTAATTACCATGACAACCAGGACTCGCGCGCGATACTATGGTAAAATCAGTCAATTGCAAATAACGACAAGGGTCGTAACAAAAAAACTACACGCTCCTTAAGAAAAGGGGCACATTTTAACCAGATGCGGGGTAATAAATGGCTGAGGTATCAGTGTTCCCTGCTGAGAAGTGAGCATTTGCATTTTAAAGTATGAGATGTGTGCGTGTGTGTGTTGAGAGGAGTGAGAAGGAGGAGGCGGAGGGCTTGGTTTTGTTGGGTTTTGTCCAAGTCTAGTCTTTTAAAATGTTAATTTTATACACGCGCGACAGCCGCGCGCTCCGGCTATAAATGCGCGAGGATTTTTCAACTTCTGAAAAGGGCGAGCACGCGCACGGCTGTCACTCCTCTCTCCAAAAACCTTCAGCTGTGGCGGGTTTTTTTATTTTTTATTTTACACCTTACTTAGTTACTTACTTACTTAGTTAGACAGTGACTGCGAGTGTCCGTGAACATGCACCAAGAAACCAGAAAACCTCAGCAGGTTTCGTCTTTTTCCATCGCAGACATTCTGGATCCCTCGAAATTCACGGGGAGGCACAGGGACGCCCAGAGCGAGCAGCTCTCCGACTACAGGAGCAAGAGAAGCTGCGGTGAGTTCAGAGGATTTCGGGTTTTTTTTTTTTGTGTGTGGTTGAGTTTCAGATACAAATGACCATTTATTTATTTGTTTATTTATTAATTAATCCACAAGAGTCCACAAGAGGGCATATTTGAGCAGACCTGCCCTCAAACCCCTAACTCAAATCAAATCGAATCAAATTCTTTGATCTAATATGAGCTGGTTTGTTTCTACACGGATACCAGTGATGTTGCACGGAACAGAACATGAGTTCTAGTGATGCTTTTCCAGAACTCATGTTTCGTGCTTCACTTCAAATAAATTTTATCAAATAAAACCTAGTCACATCCCAGGACTTAGTGGCAAGTCGAATGTCTAACTATAACGAGAACGCTTTACTCATTCTTGGCATTGGAGCTTCACTATCATATGTACATCTTTTCAATTCAATTCAATTTTATTTGTATAGCGCTCTTAACAATTGTCATTGTCGCAAAGCAGCTTTACACACTCAAAATAATTATTTAAGTGAATGTGTATGAATCAAAATGGTCAGATAGTCCCTGATGAGCAAGCCGAGGGCGATTGTATCTATCAATCGTTTAAGATGCATTGGATATGAGTAGAGCACTGATTTTCTTTTAGGTTATATTAGTAGTATAACCTAGCCGATTTCTACAATAGTATGCCTTTATAGAACTCATGTTCAGTGCTTCACTTTAAATAATCAGGTATTTTTATTAAATAAAACTTAATCACATTCCAAAACTTAGTGGCAAGTGGAACAATTCAAATGTCTAACTATAGCAAGAACGCTTTACTTGTTCCTGGCATTGGAGCATCACTATCATGCATACATCTTTTGTATCTTTGACCTGAAATCAATCATTTAAGTATAACACTGATTTGTCTCTATTAGTAGTATAACCTAGCTGATATCTACAATAGTGTGCATTTACAGAACTAATATGACTTACTAAACCTTTTAAAACTTTTTGTTCAGTGCTTCACTTCAAATTGTTGTTAGTCTTTTGGCTGCGCCAGTCGCGGGGTTGCCACAACAAACCATCCATTCTGGCACAGGTTTTACACCGGATGCCCTTTCTGATGCAGCCTTTCCATTTTTCTAACTGGGACCAGCACTGCATCCAGTGGCTGGCGTTTGGGAATTGGATGGGAATTGAGCTTAACTTCTAAATATTATTATAATTAAATAAGACCTAGTCACATCCCAGGGCTTACAAGTGGATGTTCGACTAAAACGAAAACTTATCTTCACTATCATGCATGACCTGAAATAAATCATTTAAGATGCATAATTTGAGCTTAACTATCTAGCCTTACTCAAAAATTTAAGATACACCACATGCTCCTTTCAAGTTATATGTATATAAAGATAGAAGCTGATTTTATATATATATATTACTTAAAACCAGCTTCTAAAGGTATGCTTGGACAATTTGATGTCATTATTTTTGAGCATGTATGCCCAGAATACTGCAGAACTCTGCGGAATCCCTTGGCGTTTGTGACGTACAGTACTACCAGAGGATCCCTGTTGAAACCGTGTGCATATGTTACAAAACATTCAAACTAGTCATTTCCCATTGGTGTTGATAGAATCAGCTTTCCAGTAGTTCTAAGATCACTCTGAGGATCCTACCATTCCAGCTGGTTGAACGACCCTCCAATAAAAAAAAAAAACAAGTCCCAGTGCTGTGATTGATCAAGCTAGTAATAAAGGATTGAGGGATAATTACAGTGTGTATGTTAGCGGAGTGGTACACTCAAAGGACCATAATCTGTGCCTTTAGTGGTTATCGTACTCCTGAAAGAATTTGCCTGTGGTGTAGCTTTTGAAATAATTTGGCCCATGATTTACAGGTGTACCCCATATTACCTTTTTGGGTAACGATGCTCCAAAAAGATCTAAAACATGTGTACTTGATGAGACCACCGTGGTAAAGCAGGGGTTTCTGTTCAATGTTACTTGATAAGTTTAATGAAAAGGCATATTCCTTCGAATAATAGATATAACCAGTTAGAATCAGTGATCCTGTCTTTTCAGGTTCATCATTTCTTTGTTTTAAAATCTTACACGCAGAAGACAAATGGAAAGCAGACTCTTCACTGGCAGAAGGCACAGCGCAGCTTCATTTCCCTAGTGGCTGTTTGTGAATGACAAAGCTAAAACATATGAGAATGCAAAGCACTGTCAGCTGGGCGCTACTGCAAACTGTAGGTTTAGTCTGCAGACTTAAAAATATGAGGAAGTCCAAAGTACACATGCTGCATCCTAATAGGTAGTTTGTTTATTCGTAGCACCATTCAGGTCCGAGTTTACAATCGATTCATGTTTGTTTGTTTTTTAGCAGAAAAGGCTTATTTTTAAGATTGATGCACTTTCAAGGACTTGAGAGGATCTGATGCACGAGCCAGTTTTACTTTGCAAATCACAGGATTTAGGGCACCATTAGAGACAAAGGGCCTGAGTCAGCTCTGATCACGTGTCAGCCGGTGTCCAACCTCAAGAGAGATAATGCAGTACATCACTGATTCAAAATTAGAAGAAATACTTTATTAAATTTTTTGTCTTCTCTGCATTTCATATTTTTTCACAAACTCTCACAAGGGAAACATAGTCTTACGTTAATTAGTATTAGCTAATTAGTCTTAACGAATACTTATATTGTTAATACTTAACTAATACTGTATAAATTTACTAAAAAAAATAATAAAAAAACAGTAGATAAGTGTAATGTATATACAACTACAGGTAATTCTTCCCTCTTATGTTTGGTGGGTTTATGTTAACAAACGCCATAAAAGTTAAACATTAGCAATATTAATGATGTTGCCATGATGCTGAATTATAATTAATTGAATTATCATTCTGAAGTCAGTATTAATTTGGAAAGGGGCCTACATCACCAAAAAAAATTAATAGTAGTCCAGCATTCATTCCTTGGAATTGTAGTTCAACCCTGAATTAAACTGAATTAACCTGAATAAAATGATCTTAATGTCATGTTTTTTCCATTTCAGACGAGCTCTCTGGCGATGAAAGTGCCGAGGGGTCAGATGAAATTTCAACAGCTTCAGAGTCAAAGCAGAGCCCTCGTATCGGCGGTAAGGCTAAAATCAAGGGGCGGCGGATGCGCACGGCGTTCACCCTGGACCAGCTGCATGTGCTCGAGCGCAGCTTCCAGAGCAGCCACTACCTGTCGGTGTTCGAGCGCCACGTGATCGCCAAGGCTCTGGAGCTGTCCGAGACACAGGTCAAGATCTGGTTTCAGAACAGACGCACCAAGTGGAAGAAGGAGCAAGAGGGACGGGAGCTGGAGGAGCTGTACAAGTGCGCCACGTTAGGACCGGTGGTTGTATCGAGCACGCTGCCGCTCAGTACCGCCTCCTGCAACCGGTCGAGTCCGGTGCATTTCTACTCGGCAAGGAACCTTTTGACCACTTATCCCGCACTTACACTGCTCTGAGACCACATTTGACTCACAAACTATTTTATTTTCCTTTTCTTTTCTTTTCTTTTTTTTTGAAAGACTGAGGCGAAACGATTCAGATCGGACACTTTGGCAATTTGTTTGCTTCTTTTAATTTTATTCTGATTATGTATTTAATTGTTCGCCATGTTTTAGGCTATCAGGCAAAAATCATGGGTTTACATGCTGTGTATTATTAGCAGTCAGGATTCAAAGTAGTCTTAGCTAGGCTAGCTAATGTTACACAAATGTGAGTTTCCAGGAAAATGGCTAGTTATAAGAACAGAACTCTGTAGTAGACAATGTAGATGCAATATTTTGAATGTTGCACACTTTTTGGTAAACTGTAGACCAGTAGTAACATTTTACAATTCATTTTTAAGCTTCATAACCCCTTTAATATAAAATATCAAGTTTTCACTAACACAGTTTGTCCAGGTTATGTGGGATTACCTGGATTAAGGGGGAAACCTGGATTAAGCAGGAAAAAAACAGAAATTAATTTTGCAGTGAATTTTAAATATTTGACATTAAACATCTGTTTTATTAATCAAAGTGTTATGGCAACAGTGCAACTACGAATACGGCTGTCGTCAGACGGTTACTGACATAACCAGAATGTCCAAGACAACTTCCCACATAACTTGCATTTACCTGAGTTTTGGATGATGCTCTGTGTGATAAATTGACCATTCGCGTGGTTTGATTTCCTTAGAAACAAATCAGTAAATAAGTCGTAACGCCATGGATATTTTACTGAACAGCGAAAACAAATTCACTAACCTGAGCTGGGAAGGTTGCTTAAGGTTACAGGTTTACAGAAAGTTCATATCGTAATCTGTGTATTTAAATGTCATGTAATATTTATGAGTTTAATCTGCATATTTATGTCATTTATAGGTTTTTAATTATGTTTAAATATTTTACAAGGGAATGTATGCCTTTTATTTCTTTGTTTAAAAAAATTAAAATGTATATTTTTGCATTCAGAGGCTTATTTCTCATTTGCCATCCAAGCCACTTCTAAATGACACGATGAACATTGCTGCACGTGTTTCTTAGTGTATATATAAAACCAGTGAATAAAATGTAATAAAATAAGTTAGCCCATGCACCTATTTAGTTCCGATATTAATGATGTAACTATTTTTGGGATGATAGAGAGTGAGAGAGAGAGATGCACATATGGAGAGCAGATCATCAGGACAGACAGGATATGAGGAGATTCCAGCAGAAAAAATTAAGAGAAGAATATGTTTGAAATTATTCCAGATGAAAAGCGAGCACGCACATCTGTCTGTAATCAAACACATGGACTTTATGAACCTAAGATGTCTTGTCAGGAACATTAATAACTTGGAGGTGATTCCGTAGTTGTGCAAAGAATCAATTTGTGTTTTATTGTAAAAAGTACAGTATATGGCTGCTCGTCTGGGAAGGCTTTCCACTAGCTTTTGAAATATTGCTGTAGGGCTTTGCACTCATTCAGCAACTGCAAGAAGGACTGGAGCACAGTTGGCATCCGTGTTCAAGCACAAGGCTTTTGAGTAGGATACCTGTGTTCTTCCAGTCCAGTCATGTGACCATAGAGCTTGCTTTGCGCACAGGGACAATCGTTTTGCTAGGAAGAATTTGGGCCTATTAGTTCCAGTTGATATATACAATTAATGCTTCCAGGGAAGGCCCACACATGTGTCTGATGGTCAGGCGTCCATGAAGTGATTTGTTATGTCATGAAAGTGCATTTTATCTCATACAATTCATATTAAAAGAGCTTAATAAACAGCTGATATGGCATGACATGTTTAGTTGAGACATCTGTATAAACACAGTTACTACCCGTTAAATATTGAGTCACAGCGTTTCTTGTATATGGTGCAGAACAGCGGGCATCTGCCAATTTGGCGCCTTTCTATCTTACACCAGTAAGACAGAATACTATCCAAGTAAATTAAAAGCAGCAGAGAAGCACAGGAATGGCGTTATCTCAGTAGACAGGATTACTGGCTCCAACTTGAATTACCTAATGGATTTGGCCAACTGACTTCTCCGAATATGAAAATACTGACACACGCCAACTGAGCTCTCTGCTGGGAACCACTATGTCTTAAGAAGCACGAAGGCTTAATAATGACCTTAAAACCTGGACCCGTATCATGAAAGAGCCTGGCTGGGTTCTAACATCTGCTATACTGTACATGTGATTTGCATGTCACATGATATTTTAAAGCAGCTTTTCATTAAAGACTGGATGACTCTTGTGCGCTTCTTAACCAAACCAGATGAGCATCTCATGTCTCTGGAATGATTCAACTGGAGTGAAATGTCCTGTTGTGCAGACACTGCTGTAGTACGCAGCACTTCCAGTCTGGCGGTTAGAAAGGGTCTTGTAGTGCTCCTTTTCTTTCAAATACAGTATACATAAAAATAATGGCTTAAAGTGGATTATGAAGGGTGTTCAAGTCAAAAGCGGGACTTTTGATTGTGCAGAATAACAGGACACAGTTAACTCCCTTTATTTCTCTATATACTCCCCAGCTACACTAATGCACTTTTCCCAACATTTCACTTGCTTGTATACCATCAAGGTCAAAAGTTTTCTCAGTATGCCGGAGCCATGAGGAGAATACGTTTGAGACGCTGTCCAACCAGGAACTCCAGTAATGACCAAACTCCTGTAATGACCAAACCCATTTCCATACTGTATGTTCCAAACATGCAGTATGGAAATGGGTTTAAGTGAGATCAGGACTGCAAGAGGGATGTGGCAATAACTCCCAGTCGAGTTCCTGTAACGTGCAATGAGTGTTTGTGAATGATTGCATGTACAGTTCCTACAGACAGATGCTTCTCTTGCAATTTTTGATGTGATTTTCAAGGATCACTTGTTCCACTCGTTGATTGTTCACAGGAACTGCAGAAGCTCCAAGCCATCTCGACCGGAATCAACCTTCACGGACATATGGCTTTCTTCAAAACATTTGCACCATTCAACTGTTTTACTACAGCTAAATTGTCAATTATTCAGAGGTGGAAAGAGTAATAAAATTTCGTACTTAAGTAAAAGTACTGTTACTTTAGTGAACTTT
Organism: Clarias platycephalus; assembly: GCA_030068275.1. Taxonomy (NCBI): domain Eukaryota; kingdom Metazoa; phylum Chordata; class Actinopteri; order Siluriformes; family Clariidae; genus Clarias; species Clarias platycephalus. The sequence goes on along the minus strand of JAQQZT010000009.1, from coordinate 7,329,055 downwards.
TACTGAAGTACAAGTAAAGTTACCCGTATAAAAATCTACT
>JAQQZT010000009.1:7311203-7328915 GCA_030068275.1 Clarias platycephalus | reverse complement strand
TAAAAGTAAAATTACAGATTTTAAAAACTACTTTAAAAAGTAGAAGTACACAAAAAATCTACTCTATTACAGTAATGCGAGTAAATGTAATTCATTACTTTCCACCTCTGCAATTATTTTTACGCCTTAATTCACGAGAAATTTCATTACAAGTTCCGGATTAATTTGAACGCGCCCCGTTTTTTTTTTGTTTTTTTTTTTAGATTTTCTATTTTTGTCAAACCAAGCAAAAGAACGCCAGTCAAATTAACCACAAACAGTCATATTAAAAAAACACAGAAGTCAAACCTGGCGCTGATTTCTTTCTAGCCCAGTATCATTACACTTGATAAAATACCCTGTAGAATACATATGCATGGAGGATAATTTGTTGCTGCACTGAAAGATCCATACCATGAGCAGTCATGAACATTGACTGATACACATCCAACCATCCAGGAACCTCTGTAGTCCAACTAGGGACCGTGAAGTCAGATGGTGACCATTGTATTTATTCTCATTTTAACAACCGTGATAGGACCTTAATTTGGTTCAACAATTTGGGAATAGCAGTTAGCATAATCTGCATGTTTTTGGACTGTGGGAGGAAATCGAAGAACCCGGATGAAACCCACCAAGCACGGGGAGAACATGCAAACTCCGTGCACACAGACCCGACATGAGAATCGAACCCGGGAGCTGGAGGTGCAAGTGCTAACCACTACGCCACCGTGCCACCATTGACTGGGATGGTGTAGGTGAAATAAACATTTGTGACTTGTTGAAATTCCTTTTTCCAAAGTAAATAAGACTTAGCAATCTTCTCTGTTTACCATGCTTACTTTTTAGAAAATAAGCATATACTAGAAGATACTAGGTTTCGCCTACAATGACACCTCGTGGGTAAACCCCAAGACGTAGTAGAATTTTTTTACACACATGTCGTCATCTGTTTCTAGTTTTGGTTTGCCAGCGTGATAAGAAGTATACAGTATACTGGTTAGAACATGCAGTGGCATTTGTCTCTTCACTCTACTCCAAATAAATAGGACTGTGTTGTGTTATATGGGAGGTTAAACTGCATGAGGTTTTCTCCAAGCAGAAAGATTCCCTGGAATTTAAAACACTGTGGTTGGTGGGGGTGGATGGTGGAAAAAAGAAAAAAAAAAAAACACAGCATGGAAACTAGCGACAAACTCTTACTTAATAACAGTGAACAAACAAGTTCTTAGTCACCACCACACTTGAGATGCCTTGGCTATAAGAAAACACTCGCATCATTTTGATTGACACAACAGATCACGAATTTTAATCTGCATTTTATTGAATCCAGTTAATACAAGGCTTTCAAAATAAAAAAAGATTCTGTCTTTTTCTTTTGCAGCCACAAACCCTCCCCCTTCCTCAGGCCCTCCTTCCAGTACCCTCCTCAGACAGCAATACTTCTCTCCTCAAGACTTCCCACACTCAGTCAGAGGGGGCCGTTGGAGGAATTCAGCTGGAGGATTAGTTCTGTATGAGAAAGCGAGCAGGACTCCAGCTCACCACCTGAGTTCACTGTCAGTCTTGTCCTCTGGTTCGGATTAGTGTGTTGTCTTAAACTTTGGAGAACCAATATCAAACACTGCCCTGCTTTTGGTTACTACTTTTTCCATTTTGGCACCTTGGCACATTCTTCTGTGACAGCAAGTCTGGATCTCCACCGTCATTCCATTTATCCTAGTGCACGAGAACAATCTTGAATAAAGATGGAGAGGTCGAAGGTTACGCTCTGTCTCACCTTGTTCGCACTCTGCTGGATCTTATCGTGCTTTGACAAAGTTGACGGGGAAGCCGTGATCAGGCCTGGGAAGGCCACCAAAGGTCTGAGAAGACAATCTGCCCCTGGTGATCAGCAGAGAAAAGAATTACAGTCAGAAGACACTCAGTTGGACGAGCCCAGTGTAGATATGGAGGGTAGAAATGGCAAACCAAGCGGTAAAAAGTCACCTGAAGAGATTCTAGCAGGTAAACAGCATCAGCACCAGAGTATTCAGTGATAAAGCATGTGCAGACTTTTAAGCTTGTAGGAGTTCGTGGTCGAACGATAATGAAATAAATTGAATTGTGTTGTGTCACTTGGCAAACATTTTCTTCCTTTTATGCAAGGTAGGCAGCAAACTCAAGCCATTCTTTGTAGTCACACTATACCACAAACACAGTGTTGCTGTGTTTAAACAGTAGTGAATGGAAAAGAGATTACAGTCAGGCAGTAGTAAAAGAGTAAATGGTAATTGCAGATGTCAGCACGGCCAAGCGAAACATGGAGGTAATACTTGCCATCCAAGCACGCCTCCTTTACTCTATTTTGCTTATCAAAGAGGGATGAGAAACAGACTTAACGTTTGCTTTGGATTAAGATCGCAACTGTCTTAAAGTTAAAACAAAGGTATAAATCTACATAGTGGATCGTGATCGAAGTGTAGACTAAGCAAGGGGGAAAAATGCTTACTGTGTAGCCAGGCATGAGATTTATGTCTATGGTCTGGATTGAGTTTGACAGCATTTCATTTCATTTGCTGTAATTATTGTCAGACAGCTGTTTACTGCCGTAATAGCTGTAAGACTTTTAAGTTCTATCAGAATGGCAAAACGTCTACAGCTTAACGGTAATTAGGAACACCTGCACGCTGGCCAGTATAAACTGGACAATTAAAGACTGGAAAATGTTTGTTGCGTCTGTGCACAACACTGTAGCCTCAGATCCCTGGACTTGGCTGGCAGGAGAGGAACACAATGTGGTCTTGTACAGTTGGAGCCTTAATGTTTGAAGTGTTTTGTATTCTGAAATGACTTTTCATTTCAACTCATGATGTCATAAAGATTTTCATCACGTTATAAAGAGTAGTTATTTGAGTTCCTGTTTGATTGAACCATTCTTTTCTGAATTCTCCCTGTTACGCGAAAAACTGTTACATCCAGATGTTTTTTGTACCATTCTGTGTATGCTATACAGCCTGTTTCACTGTGTGTGAAAATCCCAGCTCAAACCAACTCATCTGTGAGAAACAACCATGCCAATGTGATGGAAGTGAATTTTAACTTCATGCAAGCCAACATAAGCTCTTGACCTCTATCTATATGAGCCATGCTGCCATATGATTGGCTGATTAAATAATTAAGCATATTCCCAAAGTTGTTAGTTGGTTGAGTTTGGCTTAGTTCTGCACTGGAACTACTGTATGAGGATAATGTAGATAACAATGCAAGGAAGATTATAACTACTTGTTAAGCATCATGAACACTATGTCAAAGCATGCCAAACCCTTATTTCCAATTTTTCTTTTCTTCTGCACAAGATAAGGCAAGGAAAGCAGCAGAGAAAGAGGCTAAAGCAACTAAACCAAAAGTCCCCAAGCCTACCAAGGCACCCAAGCCTCCAAAACCAACAAAGAAGCCTAAACCAACCAAGAAACCCAAACCACCAAAACCAACCAAAAAGCCAAAACCACCAAAACCAACCAAGAAACCCAAACCTACCAAGAAGCCCAAGATAGTGAAGGCCAACCCAAAGTATGAAGAAATTGAGAACGTCACCCCTCCAGCCGAGAGACCAACCCTGGATAGAGAGGAGGAGATCATTGTCACAGAATTTGGATTGGACAAATGTATGTATTTGCTAAAATGCTTTTTCAATCTTACTAAACTTGGAGCTACGAAATGATAATATGGTTATAATGTGGTTCAAATGTGGAGCTGTTTCTTTTAATATTTTCTGCAGTAGATCTTCCCACCAGAGTTACTCGGTGGTGATATTAGATGGGAAAAGTCCAATATCACACTGTACAGTGCAAAGAGCATTCCAAAAAACAAAACAAAACAAAAAAATTCTATCACAATATATTTGTGATTTCTGGTTTATAAAGCTCTACTGATTTTATGCCACTGTAAACGGAAAAGTTCTAGCCCTTTAATTCTAAACAAAACCACTAAATGTACCATTCTGTAATCCTTTCCTTTGAGTAATGATAGAGTAAATAATCCGTATTCTTCATGTTCATTACACCCACCACTGTACTTCACGCCCTCTCGATCAGTCATCACTGATGATGTGTTACAGATGTGTCAGCAAAGTGGCCGAAAAAAACCCTCAGCACAAATGGAGATCTCATTTCAGCAGTCGTTTCACTCTCAAATGACTGTCACTAATGCAGTGCATCAATCTACCGACTGGGCTAGGAAGGGATCAGTTCAAGCCTCACTTCTTCATGCCGTTCTGTGCATTTATGTTGGTGTTACATTTGGATTAATTAATGTCCAAAATGTTGTGTGTGTCCAAAATACATTTGTTAACAGCTTATAATCTATTTAAATTTTGATCTAATTTTGTTTCTGGTACCCACTGATTTTAGACCTTATTACACTATTACACATGGATGCTTTTAAACTTACAGTTAAACATTTTTGTTCTATTAGAAAATTCAAATCTTCAGCAAAAAACATACAAATTCACCCATTTTGTGCACGTCATTTCCCTGGGACAGACTCCAATGCCCCTGCAACCCCTATGCAGGATAACAGGTATACTTGCTGGATGGATGGATGCATGGATTGATCAATGGATATTCCACTATTAATATTTTTTTCCATCCTTTTTCTCTCATAGATGTTCCACCCAAGAAAGACGCCCCAATGACGACTTCAGTGACCAAAATCCTTAACGAGCATGACCCTGATTACTGGGATGCCAGATGTATGTTTCTGTCTGTATGAGAACCAAAATTATATAAATTAAAATCAAGGCTGAATTATTTTTTTTTTTCCGGATAGATGAAGTAACAGAGCCGGATCTCCTGCACAAAGTGAAGGAGGCCGACCCCGTCACAGAGGATCCGAACATATATTTACCCATTCCAGGTAGCCGAATGATAATTAAAATAAGTGGCATGGTGTGGGCGGAGATACCTCATGTAGGAAAAAAAAAACTTCAAGACATTTTTACATTTACAGTTTCATACTTGATTTAAAAAAATAATACGATTAAACAATTTGTGTCAAAACAGAATAGTTTTATGAGCTGTAATCAATTTTCGATTTTTCTTTTGCATACGTGTGTGTGGTTGTGGATGTGTGTCTGTCTGTGCGTGCATACGTGTGTGTGGATAGAGGAGGCCACATCCAAGCCATTTGTACCTCCCTGGTATGAAGAATACGACTTATCTGACTGTAGGTTGACATCATTATTTATTAGATCTTGTTGTGTGATAAGAAATAACAACATTTAATATAGTTTCTCTCTCTCTCTCTCTTTCATGTCCTCTTTAATCAGTGTTAGAAAAGAAGATGGAGGAGGAGATGGAGAAAAAGCGGAAAGAGAAGGAAGAAAAGGGTATAAATATTTCTTTTGCAATAACACTTCATATCTCTTTCGGCTTCTTGGTGGTCGATGTGTTGTGATGTAAGAAATGTGCGATGGAATAGTTTACAATTGGCCTTCTTGTGATTGATAGTGTTCTCATCTAAAAAAAATTCCTTAACACTGCAAGTCCTGATTTAACCTCTGAATTTAACTTTGCTTGTTTTTTTGCTTTGTTGTTTAATATACGTGCATTTAAAGCTTACATTAAAGATTAAACTTCCATCCCTCGCTCCTTAAAAAAACAGCTGAAAAACTCCGAAAACAATGGGAGGAGGAGGAGGAAGAGAGAAGAAAGCAAACGCCTGTTTACGTTGAACCAAAAAGTAAGTCTTTCCAGAACACGCTGATTATGTAACGACATGCAGCCCGAAAAGAGCCACTAATAAATCCAACATTCATATGAATGCAAAATATATACGTCTACAAATACACTAGTCACATATGCTTTTATTTTTAAATGCTTTTAGTTACAATGCTTGTGCAAACTGTAATAAATGTCAGTCCTTAGCTTCACTTCCCCCCACAGTCTGTTTCATGGCCAGCTGGAGCCAGGCCTGCAGTCAGTCCCTCCGTGAGTCCCAGTGTTGGGAGGTTTAAGACAGAGCCAGCATTTCTGTTGGCTCGCGCTCCATCCTGTTCTTGGTTCAAATGAGCTTCTCCTCTCGAAAGGCCTCTCTCTTATTCTGGAGTGGAATCAGTTAGTCAGAGAGAGATCACTCATTCTCATCCTGCACAAACAGTGACAGGGCTTTTATGACCATGAGCAGAAACTATGCCTTAGATGTGCAGTCAGGGTCAGACTCATCAGTGTTACTCATTCAAGTCTGCACACACAAGCATGAAAATGCATAACAACACTTCGCCACATTTAACATTCTGTAGAAAGATTTCTTTTGATCAGCATTTTTTTTTTTTTTTTTTACTGCGTCATCACAGATTGTCCTCCAATGGGCATGGAGTCGCATCGCGTGGAGGACGACCAAATCTCGTCCTCTTCAACGTCACATCATGGATTTGCAGCCCAGAGAGGCCGTCTGAATATGCAGGTGCTGACACCAATCCTACTGTCCCGTGCTTTTAAAAAGTATTGGCTTTCTAATTAGATAAATGAATGAAATTTTTGCATGGTTCTTAACAGTTTATAAGATAAAACAGGGGGAATCAGTGTAGGAAAATACAGTACCTTACAATCTTGATTTCTCAAAACAGATTGATCTAAAGGTTTTGATTAATTTTCTAAAAGCAGCAGCTCAGACAGCAGTTCCAGTCCATTCATAGGTTATAATATTGGAATATGTATAATATTATTATACAGGTATAATATTGCGCTCGCTCCAATATGATGTCATTTGTACAGGAACAGTTCATACACAGAAGATTGTATGATGGACACTTCACATAATCTACATCTAATAATACCTTCATATAGGACAGATTTTTTCTGTACTTTTCTTTTGTGAAGGAATCTCCGACATCAGTTGCTTTTGGGGCTTCTTAGTAGCAAAATGCATTTTCCGTCTTTATTATCTTTATTATAACAGTAATTTGGAGCTTTTATAAAAAAAAGACGGGATAACAAGAACTAACTTGTAGGTATAAATTAAAGAAAAAGTACGATACGCCATTTTTTATCAATCAATAAAACTTAATAAGATGTTATAGAAGAAGCATTAGTACTCATCATTGACACTTAAAGAGTTTAACTGTCCTATTATTTCAGGTTGAAGGCCATGTACATGTTTGCCTGAACTATCCGCCTAACTTATTAATACAAAGAAATTAAACTTTCTTTGTAGGTGCATTACAGTAGTTTACGTGTCTTCCTCATACTCTGTGTATTTACGGTAATTTAAAGTTAATGCGCATAGCCATCTTGAGGGAAAAAACGCTATATTCATCCAAAAAAGCGCTGGATGCTGTGAGGTAATCTGGCACATAACTACTCATAGCTTCCCTTCTACTCAACATTTTTCTTTTTTCTTATGCCGCAGATTTAACTTCAGTCAATTTCAGAAGGACTAACAAAGTTTCATTAAATTCTGTCCAGCAAGTTTTACTTGATGCTGTGACAACATCGACAGGGACGGACATACAGACATACAGACAAACAGACAGAATTTTTTCTGATACTGGTTTCTGGTCCTCCAATGTGTGAAACATATAGATATTACTGAAAGAGCAAGTTCTGACCCATGTACAGACTAAACCTTTGTGGAAGGAATGTTATCTGAAAAAAATCATGAATCGAGATCACTTAAAAACTTGGTGAAGTTGCATGCTACAAAAACAACAGTAAAAAACAGAGCTAAGCATTTCACTGTATACATTATCACACTGTGTATGACTGCATATGTGACAGATAAAATTTGAATTTGAATTTGAGCTATGTTCAATAGCGAAACTAAGAGGATTTCTATATTCTCACAGTGTGATGCGAACTCAAATTATTGGGTTTAAACGGTTGTGTGGCCATCAGTTCTAGGCTCAGCAAAGTTATGTACAGGTAGCAATAAAATGAAGCCAAGTGACAACCTGAATGTGCTGAATGACCAGGTCATCATATCAGTTAAGGTTTTCTTCCTCGATGGCACGGAGCATATTTCAGGACAAAGCTTGGTTTTCTTTGCTCCAGGCTTCAAGCAATGAGGAAGATGTTTACGGAGGTGCCTGGTGTGCGGACACGGAGGAGAAGGAACACTGGTTTCAGCTGGACGCCCGGCGAGAGGTGGAGTACACCGGGATCATCACACAGGGCAGGAACTCGGAAACAAAGTAAGAACCGTAAACAATGTTTGTAGCTGTTTGGTTCATATTGAATGTTAAACCAAATGCAGAATGATTTCTGAACATTGACTTCGCTGTCTGCATCTCTAAGGAGTTGCAGGATGATGCAATAAGACATAAGCCAGGTTTCTAACCAAATGAAATTTATCCTTCCAGTGAAGACTTTGTTTCATCGTATTTTGTGGCCTTCAGTAACGACAGTCGTGAATGGAAGGTGCTTCACGATGGCTATGCTGAATGGGTGATCGGATTTCTTGCTTTTTCTTCTTAAGAATGTTCATGCATATTATGTAATATTTAAGCAATGTCTTATGTTCCATGTATAGTTAGGTCAGGCTTTATTAAGTCATTATGAATTTGACCCTCTAGCTCTTTTACGGCAATATCGACAAAGAAACGCCGGTGAAGACCGAGTTCTCCCAGTCTATGGTTGCACGATATATCCGAATCTTACCCCAGAGCTGGAACGGCAGTCTGTGTATGAGGCTGGAGGTGCTTGCCTGCCCCCTGCCTAGTAAGCACTTAACTTTTCAACTAGCCAGGTTTTCATTGACCCTGCTTTTAAGAATGGTGTACATAAACAAGCTTGTTTTGAACAGATAGTTACCCGTCAGAGAATGATGTCACACCCACCGATGACTTGGATTACAGGCATCACAACTACAAAGAGATGAGGCAGGTGAGGCCAACGTGCCGCATTTTCATAATGCAAAGCACCGGCGTGTTAAAGTTAAAGGGCAGCCCTACTGTTTACACATGTGCAGTGCTCTGCTTTGTCTCTTGTTGATCTTTGCCTCTTGACTTGTTTGCAATCCAACTTCCCATTGTTCTCTTTGTTTTTCTTTGTAACACAGATGATGAAAGTGATAAACGAAGAGTGTCCTAACATCACCAGAATCTACAACATAGGCAAGAGCGCCCAAGGGCTGAAGTTGTACGCCATGGAGATCTCAGACAACCCGGGAGAGCATGAGACAGGTCGAGTCCGTTCTGTCTAAACATGTCCTGTACATTGGTGGCGAATGAAAGGAAAAACTAAACCAAAGAAAGAAACAAAAGAAAAAAAAGAAGTGAAGAAAAGAATGTGTCTTAGTGAGGAGTTGGCCACTATGAGGCACTATAACAGCTTCAATACACCTCGGCACAGATTCTACAAATATCTAAACTTGGACACAAAAGATGTCTAGCATGAAATCTCCCACAGATGTTTAGTTGGGTTGAGATTTAATGCTTCGCAAAGCCATAGCATATGATTTCCATCATGTCTAACCTAGAAAACCATGCAGCGAGTTGCCATGTCCTGTAGAAGTTGGCATCATTTTGCTTTCATCAGGATAGAAATGTTTCTTCACAGAGTAAAAGTGATCAAGTCAGAAGATCTGCCTCTGTATTCTTGTCTTTTTTTTGTAGTGCTTTTCGTACTAAATTGCAGTATATAATCGTACCGAAAACAAGCACACAATTGTTCACTACCACGTACGGTAATTTTTTTTTCTTTTATTCAGGTGAGCCTGAATTCCGCTACACTGCAGGTCTGCATGGGAATGAAGTCTTAGGCAGAGAGCTCCTACTACTGCTCATGCAATACCTCTGCAAAGAGTACAACTACGACAACTCTCGAGTGCGACGTCTTGTGGAGGGAGTGCGCATCCATTTAGTGCCCTCTCTCAATCCAGACGCATATGAGCTGGCTTTTGAAATGGTATGGCATGTTCCTACTTTATTAGTCCATATAAGCATTGTTAACATCACTAAAAAAAAAATTGTTTTCATCATTTTTTGTTGCATTAGGGGTCAGAAATGGGAAACTGGGCTTTGGGACACTGGACCCAGGAAGGGTATGACATATTCCAGAACTTTCCTGATCTTAATAGCATATTGTGGGGTGCAGAAGACAGGGGTTGGGTTCCCCGCATTGTTCCAAACCATCATATCGTCATACCTGAAAACTTTTTGAATGGCTCGGTAAGCACAGTCAAAGCTTTAGTAGTAGTAGTACTTGTGAGGTATAATAGTGAACAATGCCACATATTATGGGAAATTTATGAAGGATATTATCTTAATATATTTTCAGGTGGCCACTGAGACCAAAGCCATCATCTCCTGGATGCAGCGGACACCCTTCGTTCTGGGAGCAAACCTGCAAGGCGGTGAGAATATAGTGGCATACCCGTTCGACATGCAGCGGCCAGCCCGGGTCACCAGCACGGGTGTACGCCCAAACTACAACATGAACGAAGAGACATGGGCCCGGATACAGAGGCAAAACGAAGGTGCGTTGCGAGAGACTCCTGACGAGAACATGTTCCGCTGGCTGGCCTCGTCCTATGCTCACAGCCACCTCACCATGACGGAGATGCAGTACGGCTCATGTCAGACCGATGATATCACAGGCGGCCAGGGCATCATTAACCGTGCGAGCTGGAAACCTGTTGTTGGCAGTGAGTGAGAAATAAAAAGCTTTCTTTACTCCTCATTTATGGCATCCGACTAGAGTAAAGTACAGCTCTTTTAACGTTATGTTTCAGTCCATATTAATTAATTAATTTATTTATAATCTGCATTCTCATAGGCATGAATGATTTCAGTTATCTTCACACTAACTGCTTCGAGATATCCATCTTTCTTGGATGTGACAAATTTCCGCATGAAAGCGAGCTGCCTTTCGAGTGGGAGAGCAACCGAGAATCTTTGCTTGCTTTCATGGAGCAGGTAAGAAGGTCTTTAGGGCAACAAAGTGTCTTAAGGACAAAAGGTGACCAGGCCACAAACGTAATCAAATCTCATAATTTCTGACATCGTCTAGGTGCACCGTGGCATCAAAGGTGTGGTAAAGGACACTGATGGGAATGCAATCGCAAATGCTACAATATTGGTGGAAGGAATCAGGCATGACGTGAAAACAGGTAACACCTGCTGTATATGAATAATAGGCACTCCTGTATGGACTCTTGTACTTATATAATTCTAATGTTTTCTTCTCTTAAGCTTCTACAGGCGATTACTGGCGTCTCCTTAACCCGGGTGAGTATCGCGTAACCGCAAGAGCTGATGGTTATACCTCTCAGACTCGCTTGTGCATGGTAGGTTACGAGGCGAGTGCTTCACGGTGCAGCTTCACATTAACCAAATCCAACTGGGCCCGGATTAGAGAGATCATGGCACAGAGTCAGAACAAACCAGTTCGAGTGCTCACGAGAACCAAGCCCGGAAGCACGAGCATCACTGGTCCGAATATAAACAAACTGCCTGTTGGGGAAAGAAGGGAGAAACTGAGGCGTCTGCGTATGATGCGTCTGCGCAAACTGCGAATGCAGAGGTTGAGAGGCATCGTGACCACCACTATAGCGCCCACCACCACTACCACCACGACAACCACCACCACCACTACAACAACCAGCACTCCACTTCCCACCACCACAGAGCTGATAACTGAGACCACCGACTCCTGGTTCGACACGTGGTTTGTGCCAGACACCACAGACGAAGCAGAACCAATCGAGATTGAGCTCCCAGAGACAGAACCAACACGAGACTACACCTTTGAGTACAGGATAGATGATTATTAAGCACACACACATACACATACAATAATAAAAGCCACCTCAGCAACATTGCATCTTTTTTTTTTTTTTTTTTTTTACAATCCTTTATTTTCTACTTTATATGGACATTCACTCTGTAGAACAGAGTTTTGGACATGGTTGTTAATTAAAAAATGAATCCAATCAATGTAAATCAAAGTCCACCTAGTGTTCAACTTCCGGAAGTGCACTTTTCTTTTGTATTGACACTTTTATATAGATATATAATAAAAATGGCTGGATTACATTATGGTTTTGCAGTGTTATTCAATAAATAAATTAAATGAAATATATTATCATATATATATATATATATATAGAGAGAGAGAGAGAGAGAGAGAGGGAAATAAATAATGTCAACTTGGTCCTTGGGTGTGTTCTTTGAGTGGAAATTTCACAAATAATAAATACATAAATAAATACCATACTCTTAATAAATTGTTATTGAAATAATAATTATAATGAAATCTGTTTTGTTTTTGCATAACAGTGATTATTTTAAATGTGTGCTTTAAAGATATCTAGCACTGATAGAGTCCGCTGATTGACTTTTATTTTGTAATCCTCTCAGCACTGTCGTAATTTTTTCCCCAGTGGCCGCTTCCCAAATCACATTCTTATGTCCATACGTAGTGCACTACACAGGCTTGACGACTTTATTATTGCTCCTATTTCGTAGAGCACAAATATCTGGGGCTTTGCCGCCATTTGGAACACCGCCTTTCCTAAGCGAGACCTCTCATCCAAGCTTCATAACCGAATATTTGACGATAAGGGTTATTAGCTGTAATATCGCTTTGACGTTCGAATAATCGATTAAAGTCGCGTTTACGTTTTAAGAATTAAGCTTTTTCCCACGTCTTAGTGAGGCAGTTGTTGTAAAATATTAAAATCTTGGATTAATCCAGTTAGCGACCCGGCTAGCCTCAGGAGCTAGCTGCTTCACAACTTCTTCTTGGAGTCTGTTTGGAATTAGCTTAACCTAGCTAACAAGGGTTCTCACAAGTTTTTCGTTAAGTCTTACAGGTAAGGCTTTTAATGTGACCGTGACATTAAAAAATAATTGTTAGTAGGGTTTTTTGCTAGCTTGCTAACACTGTTAAATATTTAAGTGACACGTCTACCAGTATTACGACAAGCCCCGCCTCCTGAGCTTTTATTGGCTGAAATCAGGATTAATCTTTTTCCAGTTGGAAGCCTGACCGCGAGTGAGCGCTGTTAGTCAATCAGAGCGGAGGAGGCGGGATAATAGGAGCCAATCCGAATGCAGGAATTTGTCTGAATACGGGTAGAAACCCGGCTATGCTAATAATGCTAGGTAGGCGGTAATCCTCGAGGCACTGAGTAAGCAGAAACCTCTCTTAGAGACCGAAAGTATTTACATGTACAACGTTGTCAGGATGTGAATAATTACGTGGTTACAAAGCGTGTCTCGTGGTCAGTGTGCTTAACTTAACTTGTATATGAGACTTTCTATCAGTCGTGTGCTGATCTTTGTGTGTGTGGATTTGTTTCAGGTCTGCTGATAACCCGAGTTGAATACCAACCATGAAGCTGTACAGTTTGTGTGTGTTGTACAAAGGGTCGAACAAGGCCAACCTTCTCAAAGCAGCCTATGATCTGTCTTCATTTAGTTTTTTTCAGAGATCCAGGTAGGTACCTCCTGAATGACGTCACTTATGACATTACCCACCTATACGGTTTAAACTCATGTTGTCTCCTTTTCACTTAGTCCTAATGCTAAAAACCTCATGAACACTAATTATACTGATCGGCCATGAGATTAAAACCACTGACTGGTCAAGTGAATAAGATTATTTTGTTAAGTGGCGTAGCACCTCCAGCCTCGGGTCTGTGTGTGTAGTTTGGTGGGTTTCCTCTGGGGACTCCAGTTTCCTCACGCAGTCCAAAGACGTGTAGATTAGACTGATCCGTGTGTGTGTGCTTGTGCCCTGTGATGGATTCGAGAGAATGATTCTTTTGTGTTTTGTGTGGCACCACACTGATTCCACAATCAAAATTTAAAAAACTATTCTTCGAATTATAATAGAGATGAACCAGTCATCTCTATTATCTCTAGCCAGTCATCTCTATTATCTCTAGCCAGTACACAGAATTGGCTGCTTTTTGCTTTGATTAGCCGTGACCGGTGATTGGCCGATCAGCCTCAGATCTGAACGATTCTGTATGCGTGTGTTAAAAGCCTTCGATCTGTCTTTTTCTCTTTTGTGAGCGAATTAGACTCTCTAAACTGTTCATACACTGGCATCCCGTACAGTAGGAGTGAATTATTTGCTGAGTTTGTTTAGAAATAATACATTTTATTTATTTATTTATTTTTGGTATTTCCAATTTTCTCCCCAAATTTAGTCGTGGCCAATTCCTCCCCGTCACTAGGGGGCTCCCTCATTAAGGCTACCACTACCAATCAGCCGGGAGGGCCGAAGACTATCACGTGTTTCCTCCGAACTGTGTGACGTCAGCCGACCGCATCTTTTCGAATTGCTCGCTCATGCACCATTAGGGGCGGAGTAACACACTCCGAGGAAAGCGCTAGCCGCTCCTTCCGTGTGCGCGAGCTCACAGACGCCCCTGATTGGCTGTAGAGCCGTGATTAATGTGGGAGCGCAAGTACCTCTCATCCCTCCCCCCTTGAGAGAGCTTGGCCAATCAGCTCTCTCTGTGCCTCCGGCTGTGATAGGAAAACAGCATCACCCGGGGATCGAACCAGCGATCTCCGGATGATAGGGCGAGCGCTTTACCACTGCACCACTCGGAGGTTAGAAATAATAATTTTGATGGATGATGGAGATACATGGTGCTCAGTAAAACTGTAACTTTTTGCTTAATTTAATTTGAAGTTAAACGTTCAACTCTTGTATTCGAAGTTCTTTTGTTTAAATGCTGCCCTTAGTTTTAAAGTTAAAAAAAATGCTATAAGGAATGGCGTACATTTAATCACTTTAATGATACGTACAGAATCACATTAATCGAATCGGCACCTAGGTATCATGATAATATCGTATCAGGTAGTGATTGGTGATTCCCATCCTTAATATTATGTTAGGTGGCACACTGTTGCCTCACTCTTCCAGCCTCAGGTTTATGTGCGTGCAGTTTGGTGGGTCTTGGCAACTTTAACAAGGGTCAAGTCGTGATCTCTAGACGATGGCCAGAGCATGTAAAAAAAACAGCAGGTGTTCACAGTATGTACTGGTTAGTACATACAGATAATGATACAAAGAAGGATAACTGGTGAACCAGAGACAGGTTTGATCTGCCTGAGGAGCAAAGGCTAGCCCATCTGGTCAGATCCCACAGAATAGCTCCTGTAGCATACATTATTGAAAATGTCAGTGCTGGGTATGACCGAGAAGTGTCTGAGCACACACAGCTTCCTGTGTACTGATCTGCGAACAATGGGCATGTGAGCATTTGAACTGAACCACGGAGCAATGGAAGATGGTCTGATCTGATGAATCATGTTTTCTTTTGCATCATGTGAACAGCTTGGTAGCATGTATGTGTCACTTACCTGGGGAAGACATGACACCGGGATGCACTATGGGGAGAGTGCCAGCCCTCAGAGGCGGTGTGATTGTGTGGCCATGTACTGTTCTGCTGGAAAACCGTGGCTACGTTCACATCACCAGACCTGAAGTGACTCAATTCTGACTCATTTATGTGATAGGGTTTTTTTCCTTTTTTTAAGGCCTATCTGAACACACAAATCTAATGTTTTTCAGATCTTAAAATCTACGTCCATGTGTCATTTCATACGTTCTATTATAATTATATTTTATTGTAACATTTGTAAATCTGTATATTTGTACATTGAAACACACACACACCAGTTGAATGACGTGGTTTAAAATGTGAACACACTTACTTGCCATGTACACCTCCCTACACGTTGTAGCAGATGAGGCACACTGCTTCATGGCAGTGATGTTCCGTAATAGCAGTGGTTGACTCTTTACAGCTGGATAATGCCCCCTGACACACTGCAAACATTATTCTGTGGTTTGAGGAATATGGCAAAGAGTTCAAGGTCTTGACTTGGCCTCCAAATTCCCCAGATCGCAATCTGATCAGGGAGCTGTGGGATGTGCTGGGCAAACAAGTCCAATCTGTAGAGGACACACCTCACATCTTGCAGAGCTTGAAGGATCTGCTACTGACGGCTTTATGTCAGATACTGCAGCACAGATTCAGAGAATTTGTTAAGTTCATTCCCTCTGACATGTCCAAGCTGTTTTAATGTTTTAAAGTTGTCACTAAATCCTGTCTTTCAGCGTACAAGAGTTCATGACCTTCACCAGCAACTTGATAGTCGAGCGCTCCTCGTTAGGAAGCCGCGCATCTGTCAAAGAACAAGGTTAGTAATGGTTTGTTGGATGACACTGAAGTGGTACTCGAATGATTTTCACCATGACGATGTGATTTATTCCAAACCAGTCATTACTCTGACCGCAGCTGAAAGAGGAAACAAGTGAGTTGAAGTTAGACAGTAATTAGAAAAACAAATTGGCAAGCTGATGTTTATCTTCAGCCAACTCCGGTCTGCTGGTTTATCTGTGACTTACTGCCCAATGGACGTTGTTTTTGGGACCATATTTAATCATTTAATTTAATATTTAATCAGATCGTCCAGTCGTTTCCTATTTTGATTAAAGGCCAGGATTTTCCCCTCAGGAGAAACTGCTGTGACCGGTGTTTAAAACGCATGAGATGGCGTTTGGGCAGGAAGTCCAGTTGAATTAAGAACAGCAACATAGTTAGATTTTTTTTTTTTAAGCGATCAAAGATCCAAAGAACAGATTATTTAATAGATAAAAGCTAGCTTTAAATTTGATTCAGTTATAATTACGAGGAGTGTTCAAGTCAAACCCGGACTTTTAATTGCGCAGAATAACAGAACTCAGTTATGAGAGTAAAAAAAGCCCCCAATGTCTATATATAATCCCCTGCTACACTAATGTGTAAACTGTCTGGACACAATTTAATGGAACTTTCGCAGTACTTGGATATCTGCCTGAAGTTCAACCTGAAATCAAAATGTAGAGTAAAAGCGATGTTATGAACAGTTATGTGCCAGATTAAATCTACTTTTTTTTAAAAAAAAAAGCTAAACTGAATATTTTTACTGGGATTACCTCATTTTCACCGCTGAAATAACAGCGCTGAAGTGATATAAGGAATTTTAACACCAGGAATCGATTTCTCCTCTGTGATTCACTCTCCGATTACCGAACAGGGAGTGTATTTGGCTGACATTGAAAGAAGTACAATTTAGTGTTAACAAGGTGTAAGATGCTCAACCTTACAGAATTTTTTTATTCAATTTTTTATTGAATTTTATTTTTTATATCAATTTAAATTTTTATTTTTTTATTCAGTGAAATGAAGTGCAGCAAACTTCAGACTGTGCAGATTTTTTTTTTAAAGATGTATGTAAAAAATTAAAATAGACTAAGGAGACAATGAAATAAATTATATACAAAAAGTACAAATATAAAACCATAAAGAATTTTGTTGTAAAAAAATTAAACCAGTGCAATGATATTTGATAAAGTGACTGTGTTAAAGTGACTGTGTGCTGAAATTGTTGGTCATTGATGAGGTTGAGTGTTTATTGCCCTTATAGCCTGGTGGAAAAAGCTACTGTACGTTCCCTGAGTGATCAGAAGTCTCTTACCATTAATACATTAGGCAGAGAGTTCTGTATAGAAAGACAGACATGTATGTGGGCTTCAACCATATATACTAATTAGGGGTGGGCGATATAACCAAAATCTTCTATCACGGTAGAAGCAATTTTCTACCTCGATAACCATATAGATCACAATATAGCAATTTGTAATTGTATTTAAACTGTGAATTGCTGAGATTTGCCGCATTTTTTTACTTTGGCCATATTCGTTTGGATGCTTGGATTTCAGATGATAGAAAAGGTTTGACGTGTTT
>JAQQZT010000009.1:7243550-7264142 GCA_030068275.1 Clarias platycephalus | reverse complement strand
GAACTCTCACTTAAATAAGACAGACTTATCGAAATAAGTCAGACTTTCCCTTAAGCCTGCTTCGTGGAATACCCCCCGGGGGTCGTAACACCTCCAATAACGAAACTGGACTCTGTATTAACTTAAACACCTCTCCTGTTATACTGAGCCTCCAGCTAACTAACACTCGGTATAATTGCTGATCAATCCCTGCTGTCTGATATCACCCAAATTATGGAATATTCTCCAGCACATTATCTGGCCTCACAATGGAAATGAGGATGGAGTGAATTTTATACTGTATATACATTTATTTTCCCTTTCTTTTGTAATATACAATATACATTTATGTAAATTTGTGTTTATCACATAAAATACATATGTGTAATCAGTGCTATAATATAGATCATATTTTTATTTTCCTTGTGTGTATACATAACTTTGTGTATAAATATATACTGTACATGAATATGAACTTGTGTAATATCCAGTTCTTAATCCTTAATTCTTAAAGTGTTTAATATGATGTTGGCCCTCTGCAGCTATAACAACTTCATCTGTTCTGGGAAGGCTTTCCACAAGGTTTAGGAGTGTGTTTATGGAAATTTTTGACCATTCTCCCAGAAGGGCCAGTCTTGTATAGTTGACACTCAGTCAATAAATTTTTTTTTTACAATGTAATAAATGTGAATCCTTTGCTTATGATTTTCATTAAATTATAGCAACTATGAGGTGAGTGCTAATGTGTTTCATAGCTTAAGAAATAGACTGACTTCAATTATTCAGCTGAAACACTCATTCATTTGCTTTACTTCTCACTATACATTATTCACTTTTCTTAATAAAGCATGCAGAAATTATTATATTTTTAACAAAAATTGAACACTCTTGGCAACAATAACATGGTAACCCCAATAAAACAATTCTTATCGTATATACAATTTACAAAAAAGGATATTTAATAGTTTTGCCTTCTTTTATGGCAGAATTAATATTTAGAATGAATGGGGCCACCAGAGTGTCTTACAGATTTCAACAGAAAGATAAGAGATAAATATACATATAGATACAAAAAATAAATTATAATAATCAGATGAGTGGACATTTTTAATAGTTTTTTTTCTTTTTGATAAAGGGCAGCATTAGTGAAACAAAATAATAAAAAACTATAAAGAACAAAAACATACACACTCGAGAAACCACTGTCAGTCCCCCCTTTCTTACATTATCTTTTCCGTTTTCAAATTAAAATTTTATTTGTCACATACACAGTCATACACAGTACGATATGCAGTGAAATATCTTTTCCCATCTTTGTCTTTTCGTCTTATTAAATGTAAAATCCTGAAACTCTCTCCAGGTCATCTCCTTCTCCATGCCCAGCTCTTTCCTTTTCCATGATTCTACAGATCCTTGTACAAAGAAAATACCTTTGCAGGTCAGTAATCTACTTCCCCGCCATTCCAGGGTAACCTGTGTGTACGAGTCGGTTTGTTTGGGTTGAGAAGGAAAGATTTAAGTGAAGATTCAGTTTGGGAAAACAATTCATGGTCCCAGTGCAGGAGGACTTCTGGATAGACAGCTCTTTCATGTCCTGATGCCTATACTTTCTCTGGCAGTTGATGTTATTGGTGGCGTAGCAAAAGCAGCAGCTGAAAGAAACATGGAAAAATTTAAATGAAATAAAGACTACATCGGCATGCACATTTCATAATAGGCATACTGATCTGTTTTGAATTTAAAAGACATGTTTAATCACATCTGTGCACAAGGAAGGAGAGATATGGCTCTCTCCAGCTCTTCATCTTCATCCATCACTGTGGTGCTGACAGAAAAAGTTGCAGACAACCCTGAAACATCCTCTCTGACTGACCATGGCGAGGGCATTTTGTCTGACATGCTGCTCCAATGTGGGTGCAGACCTGTCCTGTAGAAATGGGTTATCTTTTATCCACCGGGCTGCATTGGTCGGATCTTGACGGAGATATCTAAGTGGTTCCTTTCGAATAACCTGAAAAACACTGACTCAAACTTGTTTGTGCATTTTACCTGTTACAAAGAAAAAATATTTAGTTTAATTAAGCATCACAGACAAGTGTGACAGGTGGAGGAAATTATCTAATAACAAGGGTTAAAAAAGCAAAGATTTTATTATTATTTTATTTCCTTAATTTTTACTTTTATTTTATACTTGTTAGAACTCTTATGAGGAAACGACATCATTCATGTATTTCCACTCCTCGCCTGCAGAGGGCAGTGTGACGCTTTAGGAGTTTACCTAGGAGACCTGCAGCCTTATCATACACAGAGTTCTGTGCGTGATTTGGTTTGTGCCGGCGTGGAAACTTGTGGGATCCGGTAGTTAGCAAAACTCGATGGGTAGCATTTTTTTCGATTGAACACCCCGGCCCAGATTCCCCTAGGTCTGACGCCGGTAACACAAGCATAGTTTTTATAACATATGTTGATGAATGCTCAGTGGACAACAAGGATTATGAAGATTAAATATCAGCACTGGTACTTTTACTATATGCACTATCTAATTCTAACTGTCTAGGTTTCCTTCTACACAAATTAAACAAACACACATTATCTGTAATGCTGGGAAAGGCCTGACATTGGCATGAAAATCCCTCGGATACATGGGAGCTATCATAAAAACAAACATTTTACACAATACAGTTGAACTTACTGTGCACAAACAGTACAAACATAACATTAGCTAAAAATGCAATGAATACAGTTAACATAACATTGAATGAAAACAACACATAAGACAATTTACCATGGCATGTAGCATATCATTTCTCGACAGTACCCTGTGACTTATTTGCTGATATAGAACATGTATCTACACTACCGTTCAAAAGTTTTAAAAATCCGTCAAGCACCATAACGAAACTGGCTCAGGGCTCTGTGCGGGACAGTCAAGTTCTTCCTCACTGAACTCCTCAAATCATGTCTTTATAGTCTTAGCTTCGGCCTTCCTTAAACTGATGCCACAAAGTTGGAAGCATAGCATTGTCCAACATGTCTTGGCATCCTGAAGCATTATGATTGGCCTTCACTGGGGATAAAGCACCTGATTGAAACACCTGAATTTAATCATTAATAGGTTTGGGCAAATACTTTTGTCCATATAGTGTATCTTGTGTTATGAGAGATGGGTGGCAACTTCAGCTCGGGTTCATCGTATTAAAAAAAAAAATCAGTCTGATTTTCATGCTAGCGTAACTAACTTTAATTAAAAAAAAAAAAAAAATCATATTGAACAATATACAGTTAGTGTAACACTGCAGGTGCATCCACTAGCGCCCTCTGCCGTCATCTTGAAGCAATTTCTCCTGCACATGTTAGTTATCCTCCTGCCTAGACGGATTGAGAGATCACTTCTCTTTCTTGTATTCAAAAATGAAATTATGAGATACTTAGAAAGTTTTAAGTTAAAAATAAAAACTCCACAGTTAGAATTCTACTTTTATTTGAGGGTAACATATGGGGTAAATTTTAGTTTCTACTTCTGGTGCTCCTTTACAGTGGTTGTTTTGCATGTTTTGTTCAGCAAAAACTTGCCTTGAAATCTGACTCGAGTTCAGTTTCTAGATCCGAATTGAGCTTCATGAAACAGGACACATTAAATATACTTTTTAAATATCTAAATTGAGTAAATATAGATTGAAATCAAGACTTTGAAATTGAAATTTCACAGCTTGAAATGGACTGCTGAGAATTTCATGTGAACTTCAGGGAACAATTTCAAAGTCAAAAATTTCAGTTTAATAAATTAAGTGGGATTTTCATTTCAAAACTACCCATTCAGCAGCAATTTGATTATTCAAACTATTCGTTTGCTTCCATATTAACTCATCCCCAATAGACATGTAATGAACATCCTAATGCAGTGACCCTCTGTGTATGTGTCCTCATGATAGGTTTGGGCATCAGCCAATTTTAAAAAGCTTGTTTTCTTTGTTACTGGAGGTTTTCCAATGATTAGTGGAATTTCATGTCAAGACATGTTTGAGACATACACAATCCTGTGAACTCCATTTAAATTCATCTTTATATTTTGGTCTCTTGTATAGACTTTAAAATATATATTTTATTCCATTTTGTTTTTACATTTTTTAAATTTGAATTGAATGACATTTCAATGTCTGTGTTCCCTGAGCATGATTTGTTGTCTCCCCCATGCCATTACTTTCACACTGAACATATTTTACATTTCCCATGGATAAACATTGATTAGCTTTTAAAATTTATTTTCCTCTCAAAAGGCATACAGTGTACATGGAAAGCACATTTCTTTTTATTCTTTAATTACAGCTTTTAGCATCAACACCCCACTACAGCTTTAGGCTTCCCAAAGTGTTTAGCTTTCTTTAAAATATCCCACTACAAACATGGATGAATATATTTTATGTTCTAGTGACAAGTTACTAAGTGCTAGTTGGACAACAAAAATTTATACTTTGCAGCAGCACCATTTCATTATTAAATGTAACAATTTAACCACTTTGGTCCTAGAAATTACAATAATCGTTTGATGACCCTAAAAGGGGAGGGGGGAAAGGGGAACAAAAAAAACAAAAACCTGAGGCAATTCTAATAAAACAAAACTGATCCAAAGGGTTCTTGTTCCACCTTTAATTCTTTTTTTGTTAAACAAAGGTTCTATTTATGATGCATCTAACAGCCATGTTTTGTGTAACAAGTGTTTCCATCAGAACAGGAATAAAGAAATTAAAGGAAGGCAAAGGAATGCACAAAACTGAAGCTAGGTGTCGAGTGGAAGTGGGATTTAAAGTTGGCCGCAGTTGGCGATGGTGATCTTGGCAGAGCACTTGCCGCTGCTGCTTCCCCTTTTCTCCATGGCTTTGACGACATCAATGCCATCGATGACGCTACCGAACACGACGTGCTTGCCGTCCAGCCTGTTCAGAGAAAAGGGAGAACGTAAAATTAGTATAAGACTTACATGGTTGGGTCTCTCGCATACACACCTTAACAGTCAACAGTCAGGGTGGTCAGAAAAACATCCCACCATCTGGATTGCTGGATTTCAATCTAAGACAACTTGCAACCATGTTTGGTTAGTAGTTATAGCACATGCAAGACAGCTCAGGAAAACCTGCCTGATTTTTGTCCTAGGTCCAAATCCACCAAGGCCTTACCTTGCTCTATTGACATTCACCTCCAAACGCAAGCACTGAAAACATGATCTCTCTATTTTTACATTTCTACTACTGATTTCTCAACCCTGTGACTCTTCAACAGCAAGGCCATCAGAGTACAGTAATTTGTAATTAGCAGGAAATCAAAACTAAGGCAGTATTTATACAACAAGCCTCTGGTGTCAGCACTTGGTACCAGTCAACTGAAGCATAAGATTTTCCCCCACGATGAATGAACATTCAGGATGAGAACTTTAACGGAACAACCCGTTCTCGCCCCATACATCAAGAACATTTGGTGTGGGAAGAACAATTTAACACTGCTATAACAAGTTAAATAACTTGCTTGGCAGATGTTCCATAACATTAAAACCATCTCCTCAGTTACCAGCAAGTCTAATCAATCTTGGAGTAAAAGTGATTCGACCTTGAATTAATCTAGCTCAGCTCAGAAATCGAATTGTTACAACACTGGCAGGAACGAAATTTCAATAAGTTCTGGCGAGATCATACAACTGAACACAGCTAGTGCTGGAATCTTAACTTGCATTTCTTGATCAAGTGAACTCTGGACTAACAAATGCACTAAACATGACACGCTGCAAGAAAGATGTGCCTTACCAGGTGGTTTTATCAGTGCAGATAAAGAACTGTGAGCCATTGGTGTTGGGTCCCGCGTTGGCCATGGACAGTATACCAGGTCCTGTGTGCTTCAGTGTGAAGTTCTCATCCGCAAACTTGTGGCCATAGATGGACTTTCCGCCGGTTCCGTTGTGGTTTGTGAAGTCACCACCCTAAAGAGTTGCAAACAGCAATCCAGAGCCAGTCAATAAACTGAACAGTTTAATGTTCCGATATTAAACAATCCTGAAACATAAGGAACAAAACCTACTTGGCACATGAAGGATGGGATGATGCGGTGGAAGCAGGAGTCTTTGTAGCCGAACCCCTTCTCTCCAGTGCACAGAGCACGGAAGTTTTCTGTCAAAGTGAGAAATATTAATTTTTAAAAGCTTTTCTCGTTACACACAGGAGAAATAAATCTCTAGCAAAGAAATCAAACTTACCAGCAGTCTTGGGGACCACATCGGCTCTCAACTGAGGGGAAACAAGACACAGGGGAAACGATCAGAATTAACTGATGCAGAAAAACAATTGGTATTTCCTCCGTAAATTGCATAAACCCATGTCAGCGGACCCACAACACTTGTTAAGTCACAGACACTGTTCAGTAATGAAGTGAAAGATCAGTGACACAGGCAATGACACAGCAGCCGACCATATGCAAAAACCGACCACATGCAGTTAACTTTGAGTATTTGATATTCAGTTACTGGAAGCTTTAAGACATTAGAGTATACTTCTTTGAAATTTACCTGTGTAAGCAAGGGAATTCATTGATTTGGTCTAATGTTAACAGATTCCCTTATTTAAACAAAAAAAAACAAAAACAAAAAAAAAAGCCCACGACCTGGTTCATCTGGATAATTAAACTAGATTACTCAAAACACTTCTTTGAAATTTAACTGTGTAAGTAAGGGAATTAATTGATTTGGTCTAATGTTAGCAGATTCTTATTATTTAAAAAAATATAATAAATAGGCAGCCCATGAAATGGTTTCTCTAGATAATTAAACTGGATTACTCAAAAAAGTTAAGAAAACTGGATCTAGATTAGTGATGAAGTGACTCAGTTCTTTGAATCATGAGTCATTTAGTTACTTTTCTTTTGATCATAATTAAAATAGTGACATTTTCAATAAACGCACCCAAAGCACGCGTTTTAGTTCCAGTAATATTACAATGCAGTTAAAGGACACATGAGGTGAGCTGCTCAATCTGTTCATCACATCTTCTCGTCCGAATCGGTCGTTCTTTTGTCTAAGGGAGTCACGTGACAAGCACTCAAGTGTTACTCATTTCTGTTTCCCGTAACATAACCGACGGAGAGTTTGCGCTGCTTTGGCGCCCAGTAGAAAACGAACGAATCCCTCTGAGACTCCTCCTTCTGAGGAGAACGAATCGTTAAAGAACGAATCGCTCATGAACACCACATCACTAGAGTTCAGTGTAAATCAGTCCATTATAGACTTTTTATTTTTTATTTTGTAAAATCAATGCAGGGCAGAGGCGGACAAAGCGCCCTCTGGCGGCTACCGGAGTAACTGCAAACTTTACAGCGTGACCAATAGGAACCGACTACTTCGAATCACAAACGACTCCATTACGTTATTTAGAAGTAAACGCATAACACTAAAATTATGAAGTGGCCCTACATTTGGATCAAGATAAAAGCAAGTTGAACAAAATACTAAATTTTAAGCAACGATGAGACTGAATCGCCTTTCAGATGACTCACCGGAAAGAGACGATTCGTGAGTGAACGACACCTCATGATTCAATACTCAGATTTTTAGTTTAATTTTTTTTTTTTTAATCTAATCAGAGACACGGTGGAGCGTAAATACTGCTAAACTAGTTAGTTGAATAAACGTTCACAAACGAGCGAATTATTCGTTAATCGTCACACGGTTCATTTGATCCGAAGCCTCGTTTGAGGCCATGTGAGGACACGCAGGAGCAACTCCAGCTACAATAGCGTCTAGCAGTATTAGAGAAGTTATTCATCGAGAATGAGCATATTGCCCGCCATTTAATCATATCGCCTATTAATAGGTTAATTAATTAGAATCATTCGACACAAGGGGCGCGCGCGCATGCGTCATGAGAATTGGCACGCAGACGAAAATAAAATAATCTTTAAAAAAATTTACATTTCATCAATGACGGCGATAAAGTAAATTATTTAAAATATGTATATTTATAGATAAATAAAATAATCCAGTGTGTGAAGTTTAATGGAGATTCAAAATGGCAGCTTAAGGCCGCAATCGAAATGAAGATGGCGTCCGGAATTTCTTAAAAACGTGCACCGGACACTCGGGAGCAAACTTTACTAACGGTTGAACTTGGCCTACAGAACACGTGACCACTTTAAAGCGAGAGGGCGACTCATTAAAAAAAAAAAAAAAACAGAGCAAATCAAACAAGCCTCATGTATCCTCTATTTTTGCTGTTTATGATTTTTAATATTATTTCGCATGCATACTTAATGCTTGCACCGGTTATTCATTTACACACGCGTGTACAGTTAAATGCGTCAGTAGAAGGAAGAGTCTAATCAAGTTAAATTATCCGTGAATCGGTAGCCAGACCTGTTCCAATTATAAATCACATTTAACCACTTGAACCCTCTCACCTCCATTACAATCCTCCCTGCACTTTTCCCATCGACGGCGATGTCAAAGAACACTTTAGGATTGGCCATGTTGGACACACACGCTCTCTCTCTCTCTCTCTCTCTATAACCAAAGCGAGACTTGCACGCGAGCCGTGAGCAGGATGTGGCGGACCGAACACTGGAAAAAACTTGAATATATAGAAGCAGCTCGGAAACCGTTTTCTATTGGACCATATGTAGACCTCATACTGTTGATTGACGGTCCTCTCAGCCAATCAGAGACTGTGATACCGCATCATATTAGAGCAGAGTTCCAATTATCACGAGCCTCCTTCTGATTGGGCAATTGGGACCCAGCATCAATGACGACACTCGGTTTAAGCCAATAGGATTCACGCAATCGGGTTTAGGCGTGTGTCTATATTCGCGCGGTTAGCGCTGTGTGTCATGGCGCGAGGGCGTCGGCCGGGGATTAAATTCGCCATTATGGCACAGAGCTGTAGGCAGAGCGCCGTCATGAAGAGTTACGACTTATAGTCTTTATATTCCACTTCAGTACAGATGCAGGTTAAAATAAAAGCACGAAAGGTTTTCCTGCTTATATTTATATTAAAAAAAAATATATATATATATATGTGTGTGTGTTTATTTATTTATTGCGCGCGCGCACACACACAGCGATCAGCCATAACATTATGACCATCTGCCTAATATTGGACAACACGTGGACAAAATTGTTGGTACCTTTCGATCAACGAAAGAAAAACTCACACTGGTCACAGAAATAGTGTTAATCTGACAAAAGTAATAATAAATAAAAAATCTATGAATGTTAACCAATGAAAATCAACCTTGCTTCAACAGAATTATTAAAAAAATAAAATAAACTCATGGAACAGCCCTAGACAAAAATGATGGTACCCCTAACTTAATAGTTTGTTGCACAACCTTTTGAGGCAATCACTGCAATCAAACGGTTCCTGTAACTGTCAATGAGACTTATGCACCTCTCCTGAGCAAACTGCTCCAGCTGTTTCCGGTTTGAAGGGCACTTTTTCCAGACGGTATGTTTCAGCTCCTTCCAAAGATGCTCAATAGGATTGAGGTCAGGGCTCATAGACGGCCACTTTAGAATAGTCCAATGCGTTCCTCTTAGCCATTCTTGGGTGTTTTTGGTCATTGTCCTGTTGCAAGACCCATGACCTGTGACTGAGACCAAGCTTTCTGATACTGGCCAGCACATTTCTCTCTAGAATCCCTTGATAGTCTTGAGATTTCATCCCTGCACAGACTCAAGACACAATGCACCAGATGCAGCAAAGCAGCCCCAGAACATAACGAGCCTCCTCCATGTTTCACAGTAGGGACAGTGTTCTTTTCTTGATATGCTTCTTTTTTCCATCTGTGAACATAGAGCCTTGGCAAAAAAATAATTTTTTTTGTCTCATCTGTCCATAGGACATTCTCCCAGAAGCTTTGTGGCTTGTCAACATGTAGTTTGGCATATTTCAGTCTGGCTTTTTTATGATTTGTTTTCATCAATGGTGTCCTCCTTGGTCGTCTCCCATGGAGTCTACTTTGGCTCAAACAAGGACGGATGGTGCAATCTGACAATGATGTTTCTTGAGCATGAAGTTCACCTTGGATCTCTTTAGAAGTCTTTCTGTGCTCTTGTTACCATTCATATTATCCATCTCTTTGATTTGTCGTCAATTTTCCTCCTGCGGCCACGTTCAGGGAGGATGGCTACAGTCCCATGGATCTTAAATTTCTGAATAATATGTGTAACTGTAGTCACAGCAACATCAAGCTGCATGGAGATGGTCTTATAGCCTTTACCTTTAACATGCTTGTCTATAATTCTCTTTCGAATCTCCTGAGACAACTCTTTCCTTCGCTTCCTCTGGTCCATGTTGAGTGTGGTACACACCATGTCACCAAACAACACAGTGACTACCTGTAGCCCTATATATAGGCCCACTGACTGATTACAAGATTGTAGACACCTGTGTAATTAGTGGACACACCTTAAATTAACATGTTCCTTTGGTCACAAATTTGTTTCAGCCTTTTCTGGGGTTTATTACTTTTGTCAGATTAAAGTTATTTCTGTAATCTGAGTTTTTCTTTCATTGACCGAAGGGTACCAACAATTTTGTCCATGTGTGTAGGTCTCCCTATGGCCACAATAACAGTGATGCACTGCATGTTCTGACACCTTTCTATCCAGCATTAACCTCAAATTAATCTACAGTGACTCTTCTATTGGATCGGACAGCCTTTGCTTCCAATGTCATCAGTGAGCCTTGAAAGCATAAGGATTTGAGTTGGACTTTGACAAGGACCAAATTGTTATGGCTTGAGGACTGGGTCAGAGCAACACCAAAACTGCAGCTCTTCTGGGATGTTACCAGGCTACAGTGGTCAGGAAAACCGATCAGCTGGTGACAGAGTCATGGGTGGCCAAGGCTCACTGATGCACATTGGGAGTGAAGGCTTGCCCATGTAGTCCAATTGAATAGAAGCGCTAGTGAAGATCAAATTGAGAAAAAGGTTAATGCTGGTTCCAATAGAACGGTGTCAGAACACAAAGGTCATTACTGTTTTGGTGGCAAAGGGGGGAACCTACTCAATATGAGGCGGATGGTCATAATGTTATGGCTGATCTGTGTGTGTGTGTGTATATTGTTTTTTAAGACCTGATGGTGTAACAGGCAACACGTGACTGTTTGAAGCTCTTCTACAGGGATTAAAATCCTTCAGGTGTCTGGTTATAATTACTGTGTGCAAACATACAGTGCATTAATGTCAATTTAATGAAACTAAAGGTCCTTTGTGAGATCTACTGAAGTCTGTAATGATGTCACTCCAGGCTAAGTGCCAGGAGTGTGTGTAGCATAACCAGGAGGTCTATAATGATGGCAAGATTGTGTTATAGTGGTAAAAACTCATACTTCTGCTGTCTTTCACCCTTTTATATTGCACATTCTGTAAAATTTATATATCACTCCTAAACCATGTGGAAAGCCTTCCAAGGAGAGTGGAAGCTGTTATAGATGTATTGTGAGTAAATACACTACATATAGTATATATTATATATAGTATATACAGTATATATATTAAAAGTATTTACTCACAATACAGCTATAACAGCTTCCACTCTTCTGGGAAGGCTTTCCTACATGTTGGAACAGGAAGGGGCCGTCCCCAAACTGTTCACACAAAGTTAGGAGCATAAAATTGTCCAAAATGTCTTGATATACTGAAGCATTAAGAGTTCCTTTCACTGGAACTAAGGGGCCGAGCCCAACTCCTGAAAAACAACCCCACAACAGTTCCAACATGACTGCGCCCAGTGCACAAAGCAAGGTCCATATAGACATGGATGAGTGAGTTTGGTGTAAAAGAACTTGACTGGCCTGCACAGAGTCCTGATTTCAACCCAGTAGAACACCTTTGGGATGAATTAGAGCGGAGACTGTGAGACAGGCCTTGTTGTCTAACATCAGTATCTGACCTCACAAATGCGCTTCTGGGAGAATGGTCAAAAATTCCCATAAACACACTACTAAACCTTGTGGAAAACCTTCCCAAAGGAGGTGAAGCTGTTATAGCTGCCAACATCATATTAAACCCTATGGATTGAGAATTGGGTGTTACTCAAGTTCATATGCATGTGAAGGCCGGCGAGCAAATAAAATCAAGCACCTAGGCATGCAGACCGCTCCTACAAACATTTGTGAAAGAATGGGTCGCTCTTAGGAGCTCAGTGAATTCCAACGTGGTACTGTGATAGGACGCCACCTGTGCACTAAGTCCAGTCGTGAAATTTCCTCGCTACTAAAGATTCCAGTCAACTGTTAGTGGTATTATAACAAAGTGGAAGCGATTGTGAACGACAGCAACTCAGCCACCAAGTGATAGGCCATGTAAAATCACAGAGCGGGGTCAGCGGATGCTGAGACACATAGTGCACAGAGGTCGCCAACTTTCTGCAGAGTCAATAGCTACAGACCTCTGAACTTCATGTGGCCTTTAGATTAGCTCAAGAACAATGTGAAGAGAGCTTCATGGAGTGAGTTTCCAAGGCCGATCAGCTGCATCCAAGCATTACGTCACCATAAAGCACGCCGCCACTGGACTCTAGAGCAGTATAGACGTGTTCTGAGGAGTGACGAATCACGCTTATCTTTCTTGCTTGACTGGGATTGGTGGTTGCCAGGAGGATGGTATTTGTCTGACTGCATTGTGCCAAGTGTTAAATTTGGTGGAACTCTTAATGCTTCTGTATTCCAAGACATTTTGGACAATGTCATGCTCCCAACATAGTGGGAACACATGACTGCGACAAGTGCACAAAACAAGGTCCATAAAGATATGGATGAATGAGTTTGGTTTAGAAGAACTTGATTGGCCCACACAGAGTCCTGACGTCAACCCGATAGAACACCTTTGGCACGAATTAGAGCGGAGACTGCGAGACAGGCCTTTTCGTCCAACACCTGTGTATGACCTCACAGATGCACTTCTGGAAGAATGGTCATAAAGTCCCATAAACACACTCCTAAACTTTGTGGAAAGCCTTCATAGAAGAGTTGAAGCTGTTATAGTTTCAAATCGTATTAAACCCTATGGATTAGGAATCGGATATTACTCTAGTTCACATTCATGTGAAGGCAGACGAGCAAATACTTTTGACAGTATAGTGTATGTTCAATGCTCTGGGTTTCCTTGTGGTCTGTGTGTGTGGAGTTTGCATTTCATACAGTGGGGGAAATAAGTATTTGATCCCCTGCAGATTTTCTAAGTTTGCACGCTTACAAAGAAATGAAGGGTTTATAATTTTTATCATTGGTTTATGGAACAGGATTGAGACAGAATATCAAGCAAAAATCCAAAAAAAGCACACGATACAAATGTTATAAATCGATTTGCATTTCAGTGAGGGAAATAAGTATTTGATCCCCAAACCACCAACAATAATTCTGGCTCCCACAGACTGGTTATGTGCTCATATGGTACACATTAATTTAAGAGGGAGCTCCTAACAACAATGCATTATGTATACAAAAAGCCACCTGACCACAGAATTTCTATCTTCCATTCAAACCTCATCAATATCGGCAAGACCAAACAGATGTCAAAGGAAGTCAGTGACAAGACTGTAGACCTGCACAAGGCTGGAATGGGCTACAAGACCATGAGCTAGAAGCTTAGTGAGAAGGAGACAGCTGTTGGAGTGATTATTTGCAAATGGAAGAAATACAAAGTAACCATCAATCGCCCTCAGTCTGGAGCTCCATGCAAGATTTCACCTCATGGGGTAAGTAAGAGAAAATGCATCCTGAGATGTGTGCAAACCTGGTAACCAACTACAAGAAAAGTCTTACCTCTGTGCTTGAAAACAAGTGTTTCTCCAGCACGTACTAAGTCATGTTTCACTTGAGGATCAAATACTTATTTCCCTCATTGAAATGCAAAACAATGTATAACATTTGTATTGTGTGCTGGATTTTTGCTTGATATTCTGTCTCTATAATTTTTATCATAGGTTTATGGTACAGGATAAACACCTCATTTCTTTGTAAGCAGCCAAACTTAGAAAATCTGCAGGGGATCAAATACTTATTTCCCCCACTGTATGCTGTGTATGTGCCAAATAAGATTTTTATTTCAAGATTATCAAAGCAGTGCTCATTATTAAGTATGTCTAGTTCATATGTTTAATAATCAATTCAATAAACTACACGGTAAATATATTCTGTATGTGTAGCTGCAGCTACAAGTTTTCTGAAATGGAAGTAGTCTGTTAGGATGGTATCACAAGATCATTAAAAAAACAACAACTCAAATGCAACAGGATGGGGATTAAGTCTTTACTTAAAAAACATAATGGAAATATTTCACATCTTTAGAAAAACAAAAAAAAAATGATTAAGATTTTACAAGTTTAATTCAATCAGTAAAACAAAAGATTCACCTACACATGACAAACGTTTTTTTTTTTTTTTTTTTTTTAAACAGCTGGACGAACAGTAAGTGTGACTTGCTGCTGGTCTCAAAGACGCTTCTCCGCTCCCTTATTGAAACCCTTCATGGTCACAGATCTGGTGATGAAATGAAGCTTTTTTTTCGTTTTCTTTTTTTAAAAACAAATTCATAAACTTTGCTAGATAACACACGTAAGAGATGCATACAGGTCCACCAATTATCTTTATAATTATTATAATAACAATAATTATATAATCAAAAGATAAAATCGTATGATACACAAATGTCTTCAAAAAACAATTGCACATCCAAGAACTCCTGACCCTCCCTGGATTGTTTAGGATACAAACTGCACATAGCCAACAGCATCCAGAGAGCAATCATAAATAATAAAGTAAGACAAGACAGGATACAGGGCAGCAGACTGTCCTTCAAGTCTTTTTTTTTTTTTTTTTTTTTTGCAAAGGAACAAGAACTTTTCGGACAAAAATGAATGTTTGTCATAGTGTTTAAAGTGTATGCGTGTTTTATCGTGGGGTACAGAGTGTGTATAGATCTGTAGCAATAATAATCCTATATCTGTACATATTTTCAACACA
The DNA here is from genome assembly GCA_030068275.1 of Clarias platycephalus. NCBI lineage: Eukaryota > Metazoa > Chordata > Actinopteri > Siluriformes > Clariidae > Clarias > Clarias platycephalus. The sequence goes on along the minus strand of JAQQZT010000009.1, from coordinate 7,249,158 downwards.
GCTCTCTAAATGTTCCTCATCAGTAACAAGTTATGGGTACTGCCATTAGACCGGACCATCAAGAGGCCACCGTACTGCAAAAAATGTAAGATCCGAATGTCAGAGGCAAAATGTGAGACTGCAAAACTTTAGGACCTGAACGCACTCTTGAAACAACAGAGTTGCATTCTTCGAGCTCGAGTGTGCATTTGTGAAAGAGATACCCTGTCTGCTAAGATGTGATTGAGTTGCTTGTGCTCAGAGAGACCTCTTCTTTCCGCCGAGTCCTTCTGCTGAACGATGGGAAATTGCATATCTAAAAACAACTAAAATAACACAAGGCCTAGAAGGTAAAGGCTGTGTGAATAGAGAACGATCGGGATTGTGACTTTGTTCCTTCTCTTGTGCGGAACAGAATTACAATCAGCACAGGACTTTTGTGCCAACAGTGCAGGAAGACACCACTGTTTAAGTTTAAGGAGGGGGATAAAAGGAGGCAAAGAGCTGCGAGTGGAGCAGCGTGTCCCAGATACACACTCGGTACAGTTTGCGGTACGTGTGTGCGTTATTGTGTGCTTCTTGTATTTCATCTTGCGTAAACACACTCCCAGAAATTGAATGGTTTTCTCATATCTACATTGGCTGCCAGATAGTGCTGGATTTAAAGCCCTCCCTCAAGACACAGCCTAATTTTAAATTCTTTTTTTTTTTTTTTAAAGTTTGGCAAATGAGTACAGTACGTTTCTTTGATGCTACAGCGAGATATAGTTTGCGACTGCATCTCTAAACAACAAGGTGAAGGACAAGGGCATGCAGAGGCTCCTAACACAAAGTTATAAGCTAACTCCTGGACTTCAAGTACAAATTTTGTGAAATCAAGTAAAGGTGTGGGCATATATGATAGCATGCTAGCTTACTGGTGGAGATTTTCTTTCTTTCTTTTTTTTTTTTTTTTTTTTTTAAACCTGTTGAAGTAAGGCAAGTATGTGTCTTGTGTTTTTCAGGGTCCATTGGCATTCCCGGCTTTTACATGCATTCAAGTTACAACAGAAGCTAGACATATTTTGGCTTGTTTTTTTCCTGATGTCATCCTTAAAGAGCCCGTAACTTTATCAAAAATCGGATCTTCTTGTTGTCAACAAATTCTGGATTTTGAAGAAGTCAGTACTTCACACTTGAGGAAAAACGATCAAGAATAAACAACAAATGGGCAAATTCCATATACTCCAAATGTGATGTAATTTACACCAAGCACAAGTTAGACATCAGATGGGGTGCTTTTCTACAAATGAATTTTGCAGGAGCTGGAAATATAAAAGGGACTCTTTAAAATTAGAAAAGAAGAAAAGAAAAAAAACAATAAAACCATGACATTTTTCAGAGGCAGACTAACAGTAACGTCAAAGTCGGATTAAATCTTCTGCACCTTCCTCGCTATGAGCATTTCTGCATTCCAGTCTCAAAGGAACAGAGCAGGCCAAAAATTAGGCTTAAATGTTTGCAAGGATCCACCACCCTGATCCCCCCCAAAACCTCCTCAGAGCGTGTTTAGGAGTATGTACTGCTGGGAGATTTTTTCTTTTATCTTTTTAAGGATGGTGTGGCTAAGCCAGGAGGTGGTGTATAAATGGTGTAGGAGCTCAGTTGCTCTCAAACAGCGAGAGCAGATCATCGTTACTGTTGTTGGGAAGGTCAGGAGGACCTAGGTAGGTCAGCAGCTCGTCTGGGTTTGTTAGCTCTGGGAGCAGCTGGAGAAGCAGAAGAAGAAAGACAGCATTAGGTTTGTCGATCAGTAACAATTTTATTCCCATCATTAGGGATTAAATGTTAAACCAAACGACTTATTGGTGACTCACATCAAGACCAGGCTCCGTTACATCGCCTGGCCCCCCGGGGCCGCCCAGGCCGAAGTTATCCGTGTGCAGCCGCGGATTCTGGTTGGAGCTGCGTGGATGCATGGGTCCTCCTGGGCCACCCAAGTTGGAACCGCCATGGAGAGGTTGATGCTGCTGTTGCTGCTGTTGTGGCTGCTGCTGCTGGAGGGGGTTGTGAGACGGGTCCATGCGACTAGAGTGGGGAATCTTATAAAAATAAAATAAATAAATGAGGAAACCAAAGAGTGATGTAAGTGTTTATGAAACTGAAAGAAGCAGAACGTGTGCCTAAAATCAGAAGCTGTGGTTTAGAGAAGCAGCTGTGAGTGACATGGCTGAGGGTGCGGCGAGGGCACGCTGTCGCCTCCAGTACCACTCAAGGAGCTCTTACTTTCATATGCAGCGCATAAAACAAAACCATCACCTGCGTTCACTGCGTGGTATTAATGCAGCTAAATCCATGTCAGAGGTAAGAGGGATGTCCCTTTAAAACCCATGTGTGGACAGTATATTTTTGTTGTTTTGTGGAAAATAAATTATAAAAAATATACAGCATACGAAAATACTTTGTCAGTGGTGTGGATGTGCTACCTGTCCGGACATGGGGTGCCCCATGGGTTTCTCAGGGGTCAGTAGGCCACTGGGAAGGTCGGCCTGGTAGGAGAGTGGCGGCGGCCCCGTGGAAAACTCGCCCAGGGTCGGAGTACCGGGGGCATTGGGGAAGTCTGACAAGCCTGGCTGATTGGAATATCCCGAACCGGCTAAAAGACACAGGAACAAAAAAAAAAAAAAAAAAGGAAATACTGTCAGTTTACAGGCTTTACAGTTTCCTGTCAGTACTCAAGCTACAAAGATAGAGATCGATATTCAGTACAGTAAGTTATTGCTCATCTGTCTAAACATCTATATCTATTATTGTTTTATCGATATTATTCCCCACACAATTTAGCTAGTGCTCTTCCATCTCACGACAGCTATTGATCTTGTTGAAGAAGGCTTAGAAAACAAACAAACAAATAAACAGCCACCAACACTTGCATTCTAACCACCACTCATGTGAGCTCAGTAAGCATGGAGGAGAGCTCTAATGCCTTTTCAATATGCATGGCTTGTGCTGTCCATGGTCTGTCTTACTCTGTGGGAGACGCAGCTACAGATGGTTTAACTGGGATTCAAACTCTCACCTGTTGCTCACCTGCCACTTTTTTTTTTTTTTTCTTCATAAAGTGAGCCTTATAGTACAAACATTACCTGAAAAAAGAGAAAAGGAATAACCACCTTGGCTGGGGTAATCAGGCGTGCTGCTACTGCCACCTTGTGGCAAGGATTGGTAAGGCGACGAGCCCGGGCCCAGCGCGGCAATCATCTCCATAACATTGGGCAGGATCATATGACTGGGGCTAAGGGTGCGACATCGTTTCAGCGCTGGACCGTCCGGATCCTCTTTAATATGCAGGTCAGGCTTCACAGGGACCGGCTTCCAACTACACACTGGATCAATAGTGATCTCCTCGTAGTCCGAACTATTAATAAAAAACAAAAAAAATAAAGAAACTCAGGTAAAGGCGCACTGAAAATGGATTGCAGTTCAAAGAGTATTGAAGTTGGGTCACAATGATGTACAATAAACTTACTTCTGGATATAGATGAGAATGCCCAGCATGTACTGATCCACTTCTAGACCCTCCAGAAGAGCTGTCTTACTGCAAAGACCAGCGGAAAAGTATATGAGCATTTCTAAAAGACTTCACTGAAACCAGCCATCATGACAGTTCTGTGGCGATAGCTCTGGTTCTAGCAGCAGTCTTGGTATTAAAATTTCATTAGATCACTTTTTCATTGTTTTGAAAGCAAATCCATTTGTGGGTTTCATTTGGACAAACAATACACTTTCATTAGCTTTTATAACATCATGTCTCATGTTTATGGCTGCCTGGAAAATTATATTGCTAAAGGTTTTAACAGGGTGTTACGGGTTTGTCCAAGTTCTGCTTCATAAACTTGCTTATCAAAAGCCCAATCCATGATTTAATCACTAACAGTACTTAAGGGTTTTCACCTAAAGGTAGCACTTCCTCTTGTTCTATTCACATGAGGTTAAATGTGGTGCATCTAAAAACATCCTGATGCAAATGCAACAGAAAAAGGACACTTACTTGCACACAGGACAGCGCCAAGTCCCTCTCTCACAGTTAAGCTGCAGGTACGACTCCAGGTCAAAACACTGTTAAGGAAATACAGCGGAAGCAAAAAGACACATTTAGTAAAATATAAATAAATCAGGGAGTTAAAAGGTATAAGCACCAGTAATTGGAGCAACTAGTCAGAAGATTACTTGTTTATTCAACATTTTTATAGGCACAGCTCTATGAACACAATATTTATATAAAAATCATCTTGACCCTAAAGTTCTAGATAACTTTCACTCGGTGCAGAAAACGAGCATCCTTATACCTGTATGTGCCTGCAGTCGTGACCCCGAGCTGGAAGCTGGATGCGCCGGAAAGTGATTGGACACTTGAGGGAGACCTTAATGGCCGTTTGCTCGACACCGTCCTCGCCGTTTAGTCCGGGAGTTCCCGGTATTGTTCCACTGCTGAAGTTCCTCTTGACTGGAAGCAGATAAGGGAAGTACAGCAAAAGAATGAAAAATAAGCTATACATTTTTAATTATTATTATTTATTTTTTTTTTACACAGTGTAAGCAGAGTGTGAACTATCAAGACCTCAAAGACATACTTTTGGTGACACAGTGCTCGGCAGGCAGGAGCCTCTTCTTCATAAGACCCTGCAGCACAGAGCGCACCGAGGGCCGGTGGACCAGCTGCAGCACGAACAGATGAGACTGGAGAGGGAAAGAAAGCACACCTTTACAAACATAAAAATTTATAAAAATTATAACCGTATTTATCGATTTAACCTCTTCTTTTCTTTCTCATCTAACTACCAATCTAGACTTAATTATGATTATAATTTCTGTTTTAAAGGGCCACTTTCGTGATAGACACAAAATAAAGAGGTTTCAAAAAGAAAACAGAAAACACAGATACTTACACAGCAGCAGGCGGTGACGGTAATCTGGATGGTGTTCCGACCCGGCTGACACACGCTTTTCAGATAGAGCGGCTTGTGGGATGTTTTGTTGTCGCCACGCTCGATGGTGAGGGGCGTGGCGTTCACGCTCACCTGCACCGAGGCCGGCCAGTTTGTGTTCATCTGCCGGTCCTCGTGATGGTAGCACTTAAACTGCAACTCCAGGTCCGGCCTAATCAAACAAATACAGAGGACTCTTCAGCGTGTTCTGTACAGTTCAAACGTTCTAAACATTACAGACTGATAGGCTGTGATGATATTATTGTAAGCATTGTTGTAACAACCAGAAAACCCAACATCAACAAGAAAATGCCACCAGGGTGAATAAGGGTTAAGGGAAAAAAAAAGAAAAAAAAAAAAAAAAGGCCTAAGTCTATCCCAGGCCAATAAAGTTGACACACTCAAACTAACACCTACACCAAAACACAATGTCTTTCACATCCTGTGTAATTTCTCCTTTTATCAATTTAATTCTCTTACTGCTTTAGCTTAAAATATTGAAAATATTATTTACCAGTTTTAAGGAGTGAAAAACTGTCATGCTGCAGTGTTTTTGCTTTTCTATGATGTTTAAAAATCAGCAGTATGGGCCTCCGAGTGGCGCAGTGGTAAAGCGCTCGCCCTATCATCCGGAGATCGCTGGTTCGGTTCCCGGGTGATGC
>JAQQZT010000009.1:7229809-7241332 GCA_030068275.1 Clarias platycephalus | reverse complement strand
ATTTACACATTAAGTTTACTGAAAGTAAAAACAGTTGAAAGTCAGAGGACGTTTCTTTTTTTGCTGAGTATATATGAAACTGATTTATATGATAAAAAAAAAAAGAAAGAAAAAAAAGTTAAGGACAGTAGGAGTAAGGAAGTCAGAGGAGCGAGGGATTAGATCATGTGCCTGACCTCATCATGAGCGTCTTGTAGACAGAGTCACGCAGCTGGAAGACGTGGTTGCTGACTGCCAGGTTGTGTTCCAGCCGGAAGGGTTCCAGCACCACACCGTCCCTCACGGGGAAAGTCAGCCGCAGGTCATCACTTGGGTTCCCTGTAGACAGAGGACAGAGTTAGACCGAGAACTAGATCCGAGGTAATGCACTCCAGCAGGAAAACACCAAATTCTGTTTATTTTACTTAAAAAGACACATAAAAAGAGCTCAGTCTAGAAATAAACAACATTAATGTCAATTCAGTTCTTGCTATAGTTGCTCTAGTAAATATGTTTAAAAGTCAAATAATGCTTCATAATGCTGTTTTATAGTCACTGGGAGCGTTTTGTGATTTAGCTGAACATAGGGAAGTGCGTTAACAAGTGCTGTGGTTGACGTGAGAAGCGGTACTGTGAGAGAATGTTATCTCTGGTACCTGTAGAGGGCTGCATTGTGTTGATATTGGGCTTGACGTCAGGGAGGAAGGGAGACTTGACATCCGGAAGAGGCGACATAAAGGAGGATGGAATCGAGGTGCCTGGAGTCATGGGAGGAGTAGGGTTCCCTGGGAGGGGTGAGCTGGGGTAGCCAGGCATTGCCCGTCCAGGCTAAAAAAAGACAAAACCCCCCCCCCCAGAAAATTACACACACACACAGTATGTGGAACAGTAACCAACTCATAACAATAAAAGACTAACTTTACACCGCTCTATTAATAACATTGCTTTAAAAAAAAAAAAAAAAAAAAAAAAAAAGTTAGGTTAGTCATATGCAAATAACACACAGCTTAGTATTTTTGGAGGAAGTGCTCTTATGAGGTGGAGTAACAAAGTCCAAACTTCTCAAATTAAAGTTAAATATTAACCTAATGTGACCTGCATACTTGTTTACAGGAACATAGACAAAAGGAAAGTAAGAAGAGAGAGATAATCAAAGACAGAAAGAACACTGACCCCGTTCACAGCCCCTTGAGTGAACGTGGTGTACCCTCCGCCTCCGCCCACTCCTGCGGTCATACTCCCATGGTTGTTGCCTTGCCCGTTGAACTGATCCGCCTGGGAAACAAATAATCTCAAGATCAGTTTATCAAATTAGAAGAGAGTCGTGTTATTCGGTCAGCTCACATGATCACCGTTTTTCTATTACGTTGCCACATGTTCAAAATTAATGGTTACATAGCATTAAAAAAAAAAAAAAAAAAAAAGGTTTACTCAAATGACTATTAAAAGTGTATTCATCAACAAAGTGCTTTGATGTTTTAACACTCGTGTTTTTGTGGATCGTTTAAACCACAGATCCGACTGGTCTTTTGCTGTGCGCGACATTTACAAGGTCTTTTCGTGTTCGCTCAGGCAGCAGCACGTATCAGATTCCAGCATTACTGCTCTCACAAAGCAGCAGTTTGTCTACCACAAAATACAGAAGGAGGAACCTCTTCACCACGAAATCTGATACTGCTAGCTCGTTACAGAGTGCCACATGTGGCTTGCAAAAACGCAAAGAGTTGTCAAAAACTTTCTACTGTGACTAAGTACGCCATGGCGGTTTCACCACCTTGTAATATTGGCCTGGGTTTCCTGGTCCTGGAGGATACTGGCCCTGCTGAAGCGGCATTCTGTGGGCTGTGTAGGAAGGCGAAGGCGCTGAGCGCTGCGGGCCGGGCCCGTGGTACTGCATGGCCTGGCTGGGGTAAGGACCGGCCGCGCCCATCCCGGAGCTGTACTGCTGCCCCGGAAATCCCTGTGAGAGGAGACGGATGATTGTATGGATTGAGGATAAATACTAATTAAAATGCACTACGATGCTTGAAGATAATGATTATTTATTCATCATCAAGTCATGAGGAGGCTGAACAACTAGGCAAATTAACAAATAGATCAGAGGAAGTTTTGAAAAAACACCCGAGAATGTGAATAAAAAAAAAATAAAATAAAAAAAAACTAACCTCAGAGTTGTAAGGGCGCTTCAGCCCCTGCTGGTGTCGAGGCGGAGGACCCTGCTGACCCCCGGGGTAACCGGAGTGTTGGGGCATACGCTGTCCCTGCGAAGCATACATGGCTCCCATTGACGGGGGTCTGGAGCTTACCATCCCCGAGGAAGCCATGCCTGGTGGGCCGCGGGGTCCAGGGTGGGGCATGAACTGAGTGTTGTAAGAGGAAGCACCACCCATCTGCACAGAAAAAAAAGTAGTAAAATAAAAACCACACACAGGATAAATTTTTTTTTTTTAAAGTTTAAAAACCCACATACACCCATCAGATCTAGCAGACTTTAAACAATGGCTGGAGGTTTGCCTGTTACTGACACGGACTAGGCTCAGATAGCCAAACAGCCACTATGTCACAGTCATGGACAATCAAATCCACCCTTAACACCGCGGTTATGATGCGATGTCTACCGCCAGCCTGCCAGTGTGTAAAGTCTGTTCTTATAATGAGAGGGGGGGGGGGCAGGGGAACAACATCTCCTTTTGGAGTAATTAAAGCCATATTCTTGGAAGGTAACATGTGATATATTGTTCCACCACCAGAGGGCATATTGGGTGCAACCATAAGATTGTACCACACAATGGGCATGGCTAGATTTCACACACACAGAGTGCTCGATGAGGAAAAAAAAAAAGAAATTTGAGCTGAAATCTTGTAACACCTCGATCAAGAAGAACATTACAGTGGACACGGCGCTTTGTTTTCCTGCCTCGGATCTCAAAATGTCAAAATAAAGGTCATCTTGGCTTTTGGTCGAGAGTAGTGACATTCGTCTATTTTTTTTGTGCTATTAAACATCCTTTGTGGTCAAAATGTGATCGAGATGACCTGATAAGAACGAAGCACACAAAGACAAAAACGTGGGATCCTGCTTACGGGCCCGTAGTTCATCTCCTGGTTCTGCTTCTCTTGTATTGCGGCGACGGTCGCCGTGGCGGTTGCGGTCGCCGTGGCGGCGGCGGCGGCGACAGCAGCGGCGGCGGCGGCCTGCGTAAAGTCGGTAGAAGGGCGGACACCGTGAGGAGGCATCCCGAGGGATCCTCCACCGTTATTGGGGTAACTAAAAACACAGGAGGCAAAAACACAAACAAGCCGTCATTCACACGCATCAGCTCCCGTTCAGCACAACAGGAGCCCATTACTGGCCGCGCTGAGGAACAGATGTTACATATTTTTTCAATGGTGGTGTGTGTGTGAGCGTAGCTGATTATGCGTGTTGCTATGCAAAGTAGAACGCCTCATCGTTGAAGTGTTCAATAGAGCAAAAGCAAATGATCAGAGTCCAAAGATATATTGCTATGCAAATCACTTTTGTCAGAGTAACAACAAGCGTGACTGGCTTAGGTGAGTCACGGTGCAGGGGCGGGGTGAGGCGAGGCGGGACTCCTCTCTGAAACACGCCGGAGCAAGATCATGCTCAGCCCCCGCAGCAGTGACGCCGAACCAAAACACTGCTGTCGTCCCACTGCATCATCACTCAAAGTTTAATCGTAGCACTGAGGAGAACGATCTAACGACCGGAGACGTGGGCTCTCTCTCACCTGCCGCCGTAAGCGGGTCCGGTCGTGTAGCCCCCGCTAGGCCGGCCGTACATCCCCTGCTGCATGTAGCCCTTGTTGGGCTCCGGGTAGCCCTGCTGACCCATGAACTGTGGAGAGTTCATGCCAGGGCTGTTGCCAGGCATCATGTGACCACCACCTGAATTGCCACCGGGGCCCATAGGAGCACCAAATACCTAACGAACACAGAACGAGAGCATCGTTGTTCAATTATTTGCTTCTCTATAATTATGAATATCACATCACGTTTTTTTCTTTTTTGATTGACGGAAAAAAAGTATCAGTAAGAATCAGTTGTTATAAGTAACATCAAAGTGACTGGAGCAGAAATATCCATTAGATGATGTTTATCTTTGTAAAATACAGTTTGTTAAACACCAACACTGATTTCATTCAACATTTTTATATTATTATTATCTTTTATTCTAGTTCCACAATACAAGCAAAGGTGGTGTTACTATAGAAACGATAATGTAATACAACCCTGCTGAATTTAAATAGGTTTGAAAGAACAAATCTATTTAAATGAATAAAAAAAAAAAATCTTTTCAGATGCTGATGAGGCCAGGCTTACCTGGCTGGGTGAAGGACTGGTAACCCCCCACACTGTGGTTACCACAGACAGGGAGCCGGGGGGCTGGTTGGTGCCTTGCTGCCAGGACGCTGGGTCATAGGGGTACGAGCCGTCACTGTGGAAGAAGGACAGCATTTAAAGGACGTCAAGGTTAAGATTATCGGAAGAGACAGGAACGCTAGTTACCCCCCTCGTTTTCTTTTTTTTTTTCCCTTTTCACCATGTGACCGGGCAGGTGGTGAATGTTTGATTTACCTACTGTAGGCTGATCTGATTGCAGAATCGACAAGGCAGAAATGACATAATGGTTTTTTACGCTCATGTCTTCATGAGATACTGACATATGGCGTTAACAGAGTCGGTGTGTGTGAATGAGAACAAGAAAGCATTTTTTTTCTGTGTGTGTTTGGAAGTCTTTGTGTGACTTGAATGTGCTACAGCCACATGCTCTAGAGGTGCTCGGCGCAATGTTTCCATGGCGACTACAGTCACTTAGAGACAGGAAAGAGTAGCGATGCCAAGGGAGGGGTGTGTGTATGTGTGTGTAAGAGAGAGTGTTAGTGTTCGTGGATGTGTGTGTGTTAGAGTACCTACTGTTTTCTGTATAACTGGATCAAACCAGATTGCTCTCATTTAATCTTTCCAAAATTAGCCAAACTACATTAGGCTGTGCAGCGGATCAAAGTGGAGAAAATACGGCTGGTAGGGGGAAAAAAAATTATAAATAAATAAAAATCAGCCTGTGATTACACGCCGTCTCGCTTCGCTTTGAAATGAAACTGGAATTTTTTCATTCTGATATAGTGAGAGTATTAAATAAGCATCCTAATGACAGAAATGCAGTGTGCAGAACATCAGGTGGAAACAGTAAGTTATACACAGAGTCAGACACTCTGAAGTGTGAAAGCTGCACCCAGAGCCGTGCTGAACTTATCTCCAGCTCAACCGGTGGACGTCCACCGCTGGCCCAGATATATATAAACATACGGCGGCTCAGAGCAGCCGCGGGGTCGAGTGAGTGAACCGGCTTGACATCGGTGGCATTTCATGGGAGGTTGAGGTTTTTTTTTTTTTTTTTTTTTAAGAGAAAAAAAGAAGAAAAAAGAAAACACCACCAGATGCACTTCCATCGTACCCTCTTCCCCTCCCCCCTGGCCTCACATCAACCCACCCACACCGAAACAGGAAACCGCTCGTTCCGGAGCCATAGGCGTCCAATCAAAATCGACACGGAGCCCAACAGCGCGGCCAATCAGGATTCAAATCACCGCCGAACCACGGGCGACGGATTCAGGAGGTCCACTTCTAAAACCCATCATCATATTCTCACAGAACTTGGTCACAAAACTACTCGACACTCCTTTTTTTTAATTTAAAAACAATCAATCTGGGGTGTTAATTACGGTATCCAAAACGCGCGTCAGTAGTAACCGCACGTCAGAACGCTGCATTGGTGGGACCGATGAGCCACCAGGAGGGTGTTGAGGCGCGTCTCGTGCGCGTGGTTTTGAGTCTTCTGGAAACGTGAGGAAACGGGTGACGGATCGAGACATCTAGGGGCGCGAGGGTAGAGGAGGAAGTGTGTGTGGGTGAAGTGTGGAAGAAACACACAGGACGTGAAGCAAAGCTGAACAGGGCAGATTGTTTGTTTGTTCACGCACACATTAAGAGAGAGAGAGAGAGAGAGAGAAAAAACAAACAACTAACAACAAGACACGCAAACAAAAAAAAACAAAAAAAAAAAACATGACACACGCACCTGTGTGGCGTTGGAGGCAGGGCAGGTTTCATGGAGTTGATGGGGTTCATCGGAGGAACGTGGGGGTCAGCTGAGAACCCCGAATCACCTCAACCTGGCAGGCAGTCTGAGAGACGGAGACAACAGAGACAAAATGTCAGAAACAAAAAAGGTTTTTTTTTTTTTTCTTTCATGCACTTGTTGTTTTTTCATTATGAGTCACTGAGGGCATGTGAGTGCAGTGTGTGTGTGTGTGTGTGTGTGTGTGTAGCTTTACTTTGATGGCTTTACAGTTCAGCCCCTTCAGTAGAACGGGTTAATCTCAGAGCACTGGGACTCGTCTCCGCTCACCCCCACGCTTCGACAACACTCATTTCCCAATCATTGCTCAAGCTGCACACACACACACACACACACACACACACACACACACACACACACACACACACACACACACCAATCACAGAACTAAAAATGAAGAGCACAAAGAAACTGCGTTTACAGAAAGAGAGAAAGAGAGTGAGAGAGAGAGGATTCGTTTCTGGCTGGAAAGACAAAAGAAGAAACAAAAGACTGTGTGAAAAAGAGAGAGAGAGAGAGAAAGAGAGAGAGAATGTGTGAATATATATGTATGTATATGTGTTTCGCTACTACAGGGATGGAGATGATGGATTTTAGACGATGGTTTGTGGACGAGTGAGAACGCCCAGCTCTAAACACCACTGGCTGTAGATTCCTCCTCTTCATCGAGAGAGAGAGAGAGAGAGAGAGAGAGAGAGAGAGAAGGAGGGAGGGAGGGAGAGAGACGATGGGGCTATTTATAGCGCTTTGATTTCAAAAGGAAGAGAAAAATGCAGTGTGGAAAAAGCAGCTCAGGATCTCGTGTGCGATTCGAGACCGACTTGAAGATAATGTCTTCAACCCCCCATCAATTATTCAGAGGGGAACCTCTTCTCAAGACAACGACGCCTCGTTCGTTGGAGGGGGGGGGGGGGCGTTCTGTGGACGCACGCGTGTACGAATTACGCTCGTTAAGTAACGCCAACACTAACCCACCTCCCCCCCCCCTCCACCCCAAACACAAACACCCCTTAATCAGAGAGAGAGAGTGTGTTTTATCCTCTTCTCTCGCTCGATTCCTCTGTGGCTCCGTGTCTCCTATCTCGAGGGTAAGCACCGTTAACAGACATGATAATTTGCTGCCAACATCGGCACCTGTCACATCACACACACGCACCCCGTTTTCTCATCCTCCGCCCCTCTCTGTTTCTGTACAGATTTAGGTCAGACGCCCTACAGCTCGAGAAAAAAAACGAGGGATGGAGAAGAGACTGAGCGAAGAGGAGGAGGAGTGAAGGAGAGACGAGGGTCACCTACAGGGATAATGGGAGGAGGAGGAGACGAGAGAAATGCTGCACACACACACGTATAAATATAATACACATATACATATATATACTGTACATCTGTGTGTGTGTGTGTGTGTGTGTGTGTGTGTGTGTGTGTGTGTGTGTGTGTGTGTGTGTGTGAGATTAGTGACAGAAAAGGGAGGGGAGTGTTACACGGATGAGTCGTGTTTGATAACCAGGTGTAATAATAACAATAATAACAATAACAACGTCCCACGGTGCGGCGGCGCATCAGGGGCGCTCGTCCCCCCCCTTCCACCCCCGGCCACCCCTTCGTGCTGACGCCCGGACGCCCCTCGCCGTGCTTTATTTTGAGGATGTCCGCCGAACAGTTGATGCGCTTAATTAAGCCTGCACTTGAACGAAAAGCCGACCTCTGTGATTATTAGCGCCGCACGTTCGAGAGCCGCTTCAGCCCCGGTTTTTCAGGAGCAGCGATCCTACAACCACCTACTACAAATTACCAAAAGTAACGGATATCAGTAACGGACGAGGACCGGACGCAACACTGCAGCCCTCACTCTCTCTCTGCTTTCTGAATGAACAGTTGGAAGCGCAGAAAGCATAAGCTATGCGTCATGGCGGCAGCCAAAAGAAGGCACACACACACACAGCTTGGCAGAGTGCGTTCAGTGTGCACGTACCACACACACAGTCCTGAACCACTGGATCTTATTTACGAGCCCCTGGGTAGCATCCTCATCATCTCCCGTCTCTCTTTTTCTATATTTCTGTGTGTGTGAGACGGATAACGTCTCAAACTGTTCTTCCTCCACAAGGAACAGAACACACTGTTCTTTTCTTTCGCTCTTTCATAGGTGGATTTCATCCATCTCGCGCATTCCTCCCCCCCACCCCCGTCTGCAGTGCCCAGATCCTGCTGCAGTTACCACCACACACACACCGCCATCACCAGACCACACTTTGCTAACGACCATTTCCCTGCTTCTTGTGAAATCTCAGTGTCTATCCTCACTCTGCACTCTCTCTCTCTCTCTCTGTCTGTTTTTCTGTCCCTGGTACAAGCTGTGTCCTCACAGAACAGGAAATTCTCAGCGAGGACACCCGAGCCAGGAATGCAGACTTTATAAAAAAACAAAAAACACAGAAACAGGGATCTAATATGTGATCCGTTAAAGCGCGGTCTAATTAGGCGAGCGCGTGCGCCGAGCGTTTAACTAAACACGCCTGCGCTTTTCCCGAGGCCCTGCAGGCCTTTTTATTTCCGACGGGCCGCAGAAACAGGCGTGTGTCAGCGCTCTTTAAAAAAAAAAACAAAAAAAAACACAACCCGAAGTGCAGATTCAGCTCTCCGAGGGGACGGTGTGTTTAAAGTGCGCAACCGTGTAGTGGAGCAGAACGGAGGGAAAGGACAGGGGGAGAAAAACAAACAAAAACAAACAAACAAACAGGGAGAGATCCTACACGGGTAAACAGCTGGTTCTGGTGTGGATCGCGCTGCGTGTTCGACCGGTAGGCGACTTCATCGTTTAATCTTTGGAGATTTTCTCCGTGACGTCTCCTCGACACATCGTGAGACGATAACTCGAAACGGAGCGTCACTAAAAGACAAAATGAAACGAGTTAACGACCCACTCGGGACCGGCATTTGTCCGCATGCCAAAGTGAGGGCAACGCTAGTCACGTGACTGGAGAAGCAGCCCCTCCCAGATTGTGTCCCCCGGGCTGGAGGAGTCAAGTTTAGATCCCTCCATCACACACACATTGAGGAGTAGTAGACACACACGGGGGAGGGTTGCCAGGGGGGGGGGATTAGGAGCCACAGGAAGACTGGGTCTGATAACACACATTCCTACACACACACATATATATATATATATATATAGGGCTGACCAACACTTTTGACATGCGCTGCAAAAATCGTTAACCATCACACCACTGTAAACAGAACAGGTTTCAGGTGAGATGACGGGACCTTAAGTCCACAAACAAACAGAACGTCAACTAAAACTAAAAAAGGTTTAGTTCTCCATTAATAATCTGAAATATTAAACGGGTTTTTTCTTTTTTTGCAAATTTGCAGAAGTGGAACAGCACCTGCACAGGGGGGACTTTTAAAGCACCTCATTTATTAGCGTCCCGTTGGATCTGCAATTCGCACCCGAGTGCCGGGTCGGTTTTGAAGCGCACTCGCGACCTCGAGAACGTGAACGGATTAAAAACGCGGATAAAGACGAGGAGGAGAGGCGGGACTTCCTTCCTAACCGGTTGGGTTCCTGGTATTGATAGAAGGTCTGGGAGCCGGTGTCACTTTTGCACGGTGCGCTTTTGTCAGGAGCGATTTGGATTCTGGGGCAGGAAGGCGGTAGCGGCGGCAGTTTGGGAGAAATGTGCTGGGACTGTTTGGGAATTCCCAGTGAGAGAAATGCAAACCACAGTTTGAGTGAGTGTACATGGGGTTTCGCTGCTCCACAAGGGAGCGAACGAAAGAAACAACAACAACAAAAGACGTCTCCGAGTCGGACTCATCCAGCCATCTGGGGGCGTTTTCACATTAAACACACGACCAGGATTGATGTGAAAAGCCGACATTACACACAAATTCCTGGATTTGAAATGTAGATGAATCTTCTGTGTTGGTTGAATGAGACCAGGTTCAATCGATCATTCACTGCTAGACACACCTTTAATCGTTTTTTTTTTTAAGCACACATTAAGTCCTTTACTTTCCTTTGCGCAAAGAAAGAGGGAACTTATGCACACGTGTCGTCTCGCGGGTCAGCTGTGTTTGCATAGTGTTTCAGTTGTGTGCTTTAAGCGTGTTTGCCCTCCTCATACCTACAGCCCTTGTGTGCTGATGTCACGTTCTTCTGACGACTCCCTTCGAAAAAGAAACAGATCGGACGTCATCACCGGGTAACGAATGTGCCGGGGCGTGGCATCTCTCGAGACGAGACGTCTGTAAGTGGTTTGTAGGTTTTGTTCGTGTCTAGCCGAGAGGCAGAGCGCCAAGGCTGAGGAGCTGCAGGGGCAGAGCGGAACGAGACGATCTCCGCTCAGCACAATTAATGGTGCAGTGGGGGTTTCCTCTAGGTCAAGTGTTCCACCCTTTTCGCCGCGGGCGCCCTTCTCTCTCTCGGTTCACGAGTCCAAAGTTACACAGGAATACCGCCCTAGCCGAGTTAAAGACTACACAGAGACGCGTGCCTCTCCTTTCTCTCGAACTTTCCCCAACACCAATAATGATAAAGTTTAGACACACCTACTAATTCAATGTTATTGCCCAGTAATTTAATTTCAACATTCTAGGACAATACCAGAGATTTCAAGACTATGAAAATAACCTATATGGAATTAGTTAATTAACAAACAACAAGTCGTTATTTTAAGACATGAATGTCTGCTGTTGTGAAGTCTATCTGTAAAACCCATGAAGCACCAGGATGGAACTGACTTTCATGAAGACCTCCACAGGAAATTAAGACCAAAACTGGACTTCGTTGCTAGAAAAGAAGTTTATTTCACATTTTTTACAGCATGACTGATTTGTACCGCGTCAAGCAAGACACTCCGATACAGCAGATGGCAGTATGCACTTAAACAGCCCCTATTATGCGTTTTCAAATATGATCTTTCATGCAGTGTGTCATATAGCTGTATGTGAACATAAACTATCTGCACTGCCGACAGTGCACGATAAATGAAGGCTTTTTGTCTCTTAAAAAAACAAAAAAAACAAACAAAAAAAAAAAAGAGTCGGCTCACATTCGCCTAAACGAGTCGTTAGCAATTCGAATCTTTCTCCGTTACGGATCCACGTCACTCCGTAACATATTTGCATCATGTCCGCCCACATTCTACGTCGCAACTTGCCCGCCATCTTACAATTAACGTTACCACACTCTTGTTAACATTTAACACTTACCACTGAGAAACGTCCTGCTCCAGTCGTGCTTGCGTTTCTTGTCGATGTGCCACTTCAACCGTTTCATCGTCGGACTCCGGCTCGAATTGATATGGTAAAACCGACGCCATCTTTTCTATGTATTGACGGGTCTCCAGAGCCGTCGTTCAGTTATGGTAATGGGCGTTTCG